>JAKTRA010000014.1:0-241564 GCA_030579495.1 Pichia heedii | reverse complement strand
AGAAATGTTGTGAAGAAGGTACCAACTGTTGTGAAACATCCACTAAATGTCCAAAGTGCAAATTAAACAGTTGTGATTGTGACTGTAAATGTGATGACAACTGTCAATGTGAGAAATGTTGCGAAGAAGGTACCAACTGTTGTGAAACATCAACTAAATGTCCAAAGTGCAAATTAAACAGCTGTGATTGTGACTGCAAATGTGATGACAACTGTCAATGTGAGAAATGTTGTGATGAAGGTACCAACTGTTGTGAAACATCCACTAAATGTTGTTAATTTAACCTAACAGTGTACAATAGCTTCTAATCATGTATCTACCTTTTCTTATAATTATCATATTTTTTTTTCCTTATCTAGATAATATTTTATAAACTAATTGGGCCCTTAATAATATAAGTTTTAATCTATAATTAATCAACTATTTACTGTAGAAGGCTAATATCTACTTAAAGAGGATAAAATAAACGTACGTAATTAAGGATAAGAAATAATGTAAGAAATTCACGAATTAAAACTGCGAAATGCGTATTAATAATCAAAATGATAATAAATAAAAAATATTTTTTTTTCTTTTTTTTTTTTTTTAAAAGTTTCTTTTTCTTTTATATGTAGTTTTTGTTCTTTGTTAACTTCATTTCACTTTCACTTTCAATTATTTTAAATTTTTTTTAAGAGTAAAGATATAATGACATCATTATTAGGAAGTGAAGACTTGAATGACTTCATCAAACCTAGTGTAGCATGTATCAAAGCACCAGAAGAAGCTGTGATACAGTTGGAAATTGAAGAAGAAGGAAAAGAAGATAATTTAGATTCGGGGAAATCAAAGGGAAGGAAAGATATCAAACAAGTTAGTATATCATTAGAGGATTGTCTTGCATGCAGTGGATGTATTACATCTAGTGAAGAAGTATTAATTAAACAACATGATAGTAGTAAATTTATAGAATTTTGGGAAGATAATCCACCTAATGAAGAAATGATGTATGCTATGATTATATCTGATCAAAGTAGACTTTCATTAGCTAAAGCATTTGATATTACAATTGAAGAGATAGATGGATTAATTATTGAAAAAATGAGACAAAAATTTGGAATTAAATATTTTGTTGGAATTGGTATAGGTAGAATAATTGGATATGATGAAATTTACAAAGAGATTGAAAAAAATCGAGAAATTGGAGAAGAAAATGGATTTAAATTCCCAATTTTAAGTAGTATATGTCCTGGATGGAAATTATATATTGAAAAAACACATAGAGAATTGAATAATAAATTAAGTAGAGTTCAAAGTCCACAATGGATTACAGGAGCATTAATTAGAGAAATTATTAAAATGGAGAAACCTAATACTAAAGTATGTATTTTGTCATTAATGCCATGTTTTGATAAGAAATTAGAGGCAAGTAGAGATGAAATAATTGATTTTGTTATTACACCTAGAGAGTTGATCAATATAGTTGAATTCAATGAAGAAAGTGGTAGTAAAGATTTGAATGAAAATAAGATTAGTAAGAATATAAATTATGGAGAGTATGCACCACCACACTGGCCATCGATCAGTAAATACGGCTGGGGAGGTGTTAAATTGAGTAATAAAGCCATAAGTGAAGGTGAAGGTGAAGGTGATAATAAAGGTGATAATGAAGAAATAAATATAGGATTAAATAGTGGAGGTTGGGCATTAAAATATATTGAAAGAATATGTATTGAACAGAAGAATTGTCATATTGAAGTATGTAAGGGTAAAAATGAAGATTTGATTGAATTCCGAGCAGTGAATAGTAATGGAGAAATAATACGTCGAGCTGGAGTTATGAATGGATTCAAGAATATTCAAAATGGTGTACGTAAATGGAAGATGAAGATTGTAGCTGGAGATAGTAAAGAAGGTGATGATAAGAGGAAACAACTGCGCCACATTTCAAGGATACGATCACGTGGAATACGTAAGAATATAAATAATAATACTACTACAAATAGTAATACAGATAGAGGAGTAGTAATATCACCATGTGAATGGGATATGGCTGAAGTGATGGCATGTCCAGGAGGATGTAATAATGGAGGTGGACAATTACCTAGTGATACTATTATTAACAGAGGAATTATTGAAGAAAGTATCAATTCCACTACTAATATTACATTAAAACAAGTTATTGAAACAATTGGAATGGCTGAATTCACCGTTATCGATAATTCAGTGAAGGACGTATCGGTTGAAATGGGCTCAACGGGACTTGATACTGCGATTTTTTCAACTTGGTGAGTATTACTGGGAGAAGATGAATTTTCTACTGGGGAAAAAGAGAGAGAGTATTAGAGATACTAGATAGAGAATCGGCCTTTGACTCAGAGATTACTGTTTTGGGTAATTATAAATTTTCTTTTTTTTTTCTCTTTTTTTTTGAAATAAATTTCCTTTCTTTTGTATGTCCTTCACGGACCAGTCTGACCCTTGTTCTATTGCAGGTATTTATATAAGTAGGTTCAACTCTGGAATATCCACTAGAGTCTTATTCTAATATCTTATTTTATAAATAACTAATTTAATTCAATTATACAATATTTTATAATTGTTATCTTTTTTTTTTTCAAACAGTCATATATCAATAATCAACCATATTTGATACCGAAAAAAAATTTCTTTTTTTTTATTCTTTTTTTAATTTAACTTTGCTTATAAAAAATAAAAATTTCACTCTTACTTCAAGTTTAATAAATAAATAAATAAACAAATAAACAAATAATGTCGTTTCAAGATAGTGCAGTTATAGTTGTATTTGGTGCTTCTGGTGATTTGGCAAGTAAGAAAACTTTCCCTGCTTTATTTGGTCTTTTCAGAGAAGATAAATTACCAAAATGTGTATCAATTATAGGTTATGCTAGATCAAATTTATCAGATGATCAATTTAGAGATAAAATTTCTAAACATTTGGTTTATAATAAAGATTTGGAAATTCATAGACAAAAATTTAATGATTTCTTAAAACTTTGTAATTATCATAGGGCAAATTATGATGAACCAATTGGTTTCCAAAATTTAGAATTAAAAATTGAGAAATTTTTCATTGATAATAAACTTCAAAATTGGAATAGATTATATTATTTAGCTTTACCACCTTCAGTTTTCACAACTGTTGCAACAAATTTGAAAAAATTCAATTATCCAAATAATGAGAAAAATCATGTAAGATTAATTATTGAAAAACCTTTTGGTCATGATTTAGAAAGTTCTCGTGAATTACAAAATTCTTTATCTCCTCTTTGGAAAGAAGATGAATTATTTAGAATTGATCATTATTTAGGTAAAGAAATGGTTAAAAATTTATTACCGGTTAGATTTACAAATACTTTCTTAATGTCTTGTTGGAATAATAAATTTATTGATTCAATTCAAATCTCATTTAAAGAAAATTTTGGTACTGAAGGTCGTGGTGGTTATTTCGATTCAATTGGTATAATTAGAGATGTTATTCAAAATCATCTTTTACAAGTTTTAACAATACTTTTAATGGATAAACCAAATGATTTTAAATCTCCTGAATGTATTAGAAATGAAAAAGTTAAATTACTTAAATCAATTCGTAAAATAAATTTTAATGAAATTTTAATTGGTCAATATGGTAAATCAATTGATGGTACTAAACCTGCATATTTAGATGATGAAACTGTTAATCCAAATTCAAAAGCAATAACTTTTGCTGCTATTGTTTTACATGTTGATAATGAAACTTGGGAAAATGTACCTGTTATACTTAAAGCTGGTAAAGCATTAAATGATAGTAAAGTTGAAATTAGAATTCAATTTAAAAATTCAATTCCTGATATTTATGAAAATTCTTCAAGAAATGAATTAGTTTTCAGAATTCAACCTGATGAAGCAATGTATCTGAAAATGAATGTTAAAATACCTGGTGTTGCAAATAAAGTTTCAGTTTCTGATCTTGATTTAACTTATAAAGATAGATATTCTCATGAATTTTATATACCAGCTGCTTATGAATCTTTAATACTTGATGCTTTACAAGATGATCATTCAAATTTCGTTAGAAATGATGAATTAGATATTAGTTGGGCTTTATTTACTCCTTTATTGGAATATCTTGAAAGTGAAAATGGTCCTGCTCCTCATATTTATCCTTATGGTTCAAGAGGTCCTGAACAATTATTCGATTTCATGCGTTCTCATGGTTATGTATTCGAATCAAAGGCTAAATATCAATGGCCAATTACAACTCCTGAAGTTATGAAGGATAGTAAATTCTAAAATGAAAAAAAAAGGAAATAATAAGAAGAAGATGATGATGAAAAAGAAGAAGCAACACATTAAAAAGATAATGGGTTATACAGAAGATAAGTGAAGTGAAGTGAATTGAAGAGAAGAGAAGAGAAGCAATATTTGATTCTATACTTATTCTAATAATAACTTTTAAACAGTCTTAATTATAATTCATCTTATAAGTATGTGTATTGTAACATATAAAACTATTGAAGAATATTGTGAATTTTTCAATTCTCCGAGATCAACAATATCAAATTTTAAATATTAACTATAATGATTCTTCCCCCGCCAGTTCGATTTCTATTATTTCTTTTTTTTTTTTCATTTTCCATTTTTCATTTTTCTTTGTACCAGTTTTGTTACTTTTTAATGTTTAGTTTTCAATGTTTAGTTTTTAGTTTTAATGTTTTCATGTTTTTATCTTGAATAATAGCTCCAGTTCCTAATATCATACCATATCCCCTCCACCCTCTTAATTGACATGAGTGAACATACTCTTGAACGAAGGGTTAAGTTATACACTCTCTCTAATGAGAAATGGATAGACTGTGGAACAGGATATTGCTCAGGACATTATTATCCAACACCGAAATTTCAAGTAGTTGATGAAACTGATAATGAGAAGATATTATTAGATTCAACAATATCTGGCAACACACAATATCAAAGACAACAAGATACATTGATTGTATGGACAAATAATGATGGTATTGATTATGCATTATCATTTCAAGAACCTGAAGGTTGTTTAGAGATATGTTCATTTTTAATCAATGTTCAAAAAAATTTTGAAAATTGTAGTAAAATATCATTAGTTGCAATAATTCAAAATGCACAAGGTGAAACAACGGAACTAATTGCTGGTCCAATTCCGGAATTACCTGATCCAATAGATGATATAAATATCTTAAATAATATATTAGATTTGCTAACAATTAGAGAATATAGAAGTAAAATAATAATTAAAATCATAGAAAATAATGGTTCTTGGTTGTCAAAATTATCTAAACTTTTCCAAAAACTTGAATCAAATCATTCGTTAAACATATTATATACATTAAATGATATTGTTAAATCTTTAATATATTACAATGAAGTTGAAATTTGGGAATTATTTGTTAAAGATAATACTTTATTTATTAATATCCTAGGTATTTTAGAATATGATCCGGAATTTCAAGGATTTAAAATGAATTGGAGAGTTAATTGGATGAAAAATTTCAAAAATTCGATTCAAATGTTGAATTCTGTTGGAATAGAACTTGATAATTTTGTTGAATCAAATGAAATCAATGTTAATGATGATGGATATACCGCAAAGACAGAAGAAGTGGAACGTATAGACGATAATTCAAATCAAGGTGATGAAAATGATGAGAAAGAAACTATAGAAAAAATAGATCATGTAAATAATTTAGAAAATAAAGAGAATAAAGAAAATGAAGAAGGTAAAGACAATGAAGAAAGTATAGAAGAAGACATAAAAAGTATACAAGATACCAAGGAAAACAAAGAAATAGAGAAATCATTCAGTTCTGAGAACAATCATACAACATTCAATGAAAACTTTTGCGAATACCTTTCATTCAGCTTTTTGAAAAATATCGTCTTAATTAAAATACTTGATGACTCAAACTTCAATTGTTTGAACACTTTGTTGAATAATGTTGAACTTAGAATTATCGACTTTTTGCAAAATAACAGTAAGTATTTGGATCATATATTTGAAACCAAGGAAATTCAAAAATCAGATGACGAAACTGTGAATAATGCAAATGATTTGAAAATTCTACAAAATATAAAACTGCTTCACCAAATTATCATTATCTCAAAATCACTTCAATCTTTCCAACGCACATCTTTCTATAAACTTTTGATTTCTAAAGGATTAATTAAGTTAATAGAATTTTCAATGAATAATACCAATAAAACAACAAAACTCAAAATTAGATTGCTTATAACAGAATTGATTATAATAATTGTTGAACATGACATTTTACTATTCAAAAATTTCAATCAAAATTTATTAAATATCCTCATTAGTATCTTTCTATATGATGATAATATCATCTTAAAATCACAATCGTTTGAGGCAATCAAAATCTTAATCGATCCAAATAAAATCAATGACACAGGTAATGAAAGAGACTTTGATTTTGAATATGATGAAAATAAAGAGATTGATGATTCATTCTTTATGAAATTTTATGAGAATTCTGCTTTGAAATTGTTTAATCCATTGATAAACTTATCAACAAAGGATAATTCAAAGAAATTAAACTGGAATGAATCATTTATGATGGAAAATATAATCAATCTATTAGATTTTATTTCAAAATCTCACGATTCAGTATTCAGCAGGTCATTCATCTTGGAGAATCATTTGTTGAAAAACATCAACGAAATAATAACAAATAAAGATTTAAAATACAAAAGTAAGTTACAGTTGAACTCCATAAAATGTTTACGTTCAATAATTTTACTAAATGATGATTTTTATACACATTACATAATTGAAAATGACATATTGAACGGATTTATCAATTTGATATCAAGTTCCAAATCTAATAACAATCTAATCACTTCTAATTGTGACAATGTTCTTGAAATAATCTATGAAAATATCAAATTAAGGAACTTCAAATTGATTTCAGAATACCTAATAGAGAATTTCAAGAAACCATTAAAAGAGAATAAAATAGGGAATTTACTTATTGAAAGTGTATTAGCTATAGAAACAGCTGCAAATAGTGGAGCTGAAAATAACAATGAGAGCGATTTTGATGACGATACAGTAGTCATATCCTATAAATCTACAAATACCACCACACCTGAAATACCAAATAATCAGAAAAGACAATATAAAGATATTCTAGACAGAACCTCTTCGCCACTATCTACAGTATCAGAGCCAAAAAAGAGAGCTACATAACAAAAATGTGGGAAAAGAATACCCGGGGGCAAAAAAAAATGAGAAAATGAAAAAATGAAAAAATGAAACTGTCAATATGCGGGGCTCGGCCAAATTCACTTCCCATTATCATTTTTTAAATATAAAATGGATGGCCATGCTCTTGTATAAGTTGTACCTGCTCTTCTTTCTCAAATATAACCAATAATGGATAGTTATAATTACAATAAAGTCTGGAAAGAAGGGTTGTTTGAAGGTAAAGTTTGTTTGATAACAGGTGGGTCAGGAACGATATGCAGACAACAAGCTGCTGCTATGATGCAGCTAGGTTGTGCTGTATCTATAATTGGCAGAGAACAGAAACAAGTCGATGATGTCGTTGCTCTATTGGAGAAAATAAGAAAAGGGAAAGTAATTGGTATTGGTGGTTGTGATGTTAGAAGTATTGAATCCATGGTTTCAGCTGCTGAAGAGACAATTTCAAAACTAGGAAGAATCGATTATGTTATTTGTGGGGCAGCTGGTAATTTCTTATCGGATTTCAACCATATGTCAGCAAATGCTTTTAAAACTGTTGTTGACATCGATTTATTGGGATCCTTCAATACAGTCAAAGCATGTTACCCTCAACTACTCAAAAATAAGGGAAGTGTCATTTTCATTTCTGCAACGTTACATTATTATGGAGTCCCATTTCAAAGTCATGTAGGTGCAGCAAAGGCTGGAATCGATGCATTATCGAATTCATTGGCTGTTGAATTTGGTCCAATTGGAATTCGTTGTAATTGCATTGCTCCAGGACCAATTGGTAACACTGAAGGTTTCAATAAATTGGTTCCTAATAAAGAGAATTTTCAATCGAAGATACCATTACAAAGAGTAGGTAAAACAAGTGATATTGCCAATGCTACATTGTTTCTATTTAGTGATGCAGCTGAATGGATTACAGGTACTGTTATGGTTGTAGATGGCGGTTTTTGGCATATGGGTAATTTTAATACCATTGATATGTATCCTAATACTCTACGGGGAAAACTATTAGAGAAACCAAAGTTATGAAATGTATAATTATTTAATTCTAATGAGTGTGTTTATTCTTCAAATCTATTTGAGAAACTGGTTTTGTTTGTTGACGTTTCATCTTTTTCATCATCTTCACTATCTGATTCAAATCTTGATTTGAATTTCGATTTTTTAGATTGATCAAGATCTGTATCATCGACATTATTATCGACAGTATTATCATCGTAAATTCCAATTTTATTTCCATCATCCTCCTCCTCATCATCCTCAACATCTTCCTCATATTCTTCGCCTTCTTCTTTGTCTAACTCTTCCTCAGGTTCAAACTCTTTATCGGCTTCGACTGCATTCATGAAATTACTCTTGAAATCATCCACTTGTTCCTCAATTTCTTTCTCATCATCAGGAAATACATACTCAATATACTCTTCCTTCACCTCCTTTTCATCTTGTCTTGATTTTCTTATGATCTTTGGCAATCTTTTACTAACCTCATCATATGATTCTGAATCACCATATTTTCTTTCAAAATTTTTTAAAGATTCTAAAAGAATTATTCTACTTTGTGATTTATTTTCTGTTTTCATTATTGTAATAAATCTTTCATATTGGTTCCTTACGTTGTTCTTATTGAATTGATCAACTTCTACATCCAGCACTTCGTCATTCTCAATTTTCTCAATCTGTTCTTCACTAGGTATTTGCAATTCCAACAAACACCTCTGGATTATATAATCAACATTATTATAACTTGTAATTTCAATCTTATAATCGGCTAGCCTCTTAGCCAAGGAAAAATTGTAACTATCAATGAGTTTATCCATTACCGCATTAATTAGCTTGATTTTTCCTCTCTTTTCCAAAAAATCATTGAAAACTGCCACCTCGATTATATTGTAACTTCGAATATCGTTACCCAACGAGTCTTCAAATTCAAAGTATTTTAGCCAGTTTTCCCAATTATGACAATTTATTTCAATCAATTTATTGAATAGTTTTCTAGCTCTCTCAAAATACTTCAATTTGATTTCCATTTCAATATAATATTTGGTTATTTCTTCGTTAGATGTCAAACCAATACTTTGACCAAGAACTTTACGCATCTCATCCAACCCATAGTTTCTTAATTTGAAGTCTGCGTATTTATACCAAAACTCAATAATTGTGAATGAGTTATGGGGTATACATTTCTTCAAATTCTCATATATTGTATTGGATGCATCAATGTTATTTTTGTCGAACTCCTGCCATAGTGCATATCGGTAATTCAAATACCAGTAACTAATCCATTTATTCGAATATTTAGATATTTCAGGTTTATTCGAAATCGAAGTTTCAAAAGCATTAATAATATCTTGATCTGAAGTTTTCAAATCTGTATTCAATACTAAATTCAGATATATCCACCAAGTTTCATAATCAGTGGGAGTTTTTTGTAGTTCTTCTTCGTACTTAAGTTTTCGCTTTTTCAATATATATGATTCAATATTACCATTGTCAGCACCAAATTGCTTCTCAAAATCAACTTGAAATTTCTGTAATTGTTTATTTTCATTTTCATCAAGAGAGTTGAAGCCGAATTCATATAGTTCTTTCACCTTTTTAAACTTCTTATTCTGAAATTCATATTGAATCCATGAAATTAAGAACTTTGATGTTAGTCTCTTATTTTCATAGAGTGAATTAACACCAAGTTTATAGACATTTAGAACGTTAATATAGTCACCATATTTTTGTTCGAATTCAATCCATCTTAACCAAGAGTTACTATCATTGTAAACAGTTACCAATTTTTCGAACAATATTCGTTCCTTACTGAATTCTCTATATCTTTCCAAAAAATCAATATAATGAAACCAAACATCCTTGATAGGTTTCCATTGCAGCCATTTCTCGAATATTTCACCTACTGCAATCACATTACCAATTGATTCTTCAATAGTAATATACATATACCAGATTTTATCTACACGAGGTAGCAATTTGGTAGCTCTCTCAAGTAAATTTCTAGCATGATTGATATTCTTATGTTTTATTTCACATTGGATATACCGTACCCACATTGTAACATTCTTATAGTCAACCTCTAATGCACGTTCAAAAACTGATCTAGCACGTGGAAAATCCTTTTGATCAACTTCAAATTGTGCGTATCTCATCCATTGACCATAATTGAATCGATTACGCCTTAATGCATTTTCGTATTCTGTACGTTTACGTCGTTGAAAGAAACGAAGTTCCTCCAAGTCGTTGATTTTATAATCTGAAACCTTAAGTTCATTGAGACTATTTTCATATGCTGATTTTAGAATACTAGAAGCAGTAAATTGTTTCTTCCTTTCTCCGCCAATAACTGAATTTGGATCACTAGCATCATCGACTTTTCTCTTGAGTTCTGAAGCCATTGAACATATATTCACTAAAAAAAAAGAAAGTTATTAAAGAAAATAAAAGGAAAGAAAGAAAAAATAGAAAATAGAAAATAGAAACGAAAAAAAGAAACTTTGCAATGAGAAAGAGACACTGAAAAGATCATTAAATTTATTCATCAAGAGCATTATAACTTTGTTTTCGAAATCAATATATCCTTCTGTCCATAAACAATGCCGAATTTCCCAATTTTGGAAGATATTAATATTCTGCTAGTAAGGCATCCAAACGATGGACCAAATATAGAAAAGAACGATGAAGATATGAAAACTGCATTCGATTCTTTAGTTAGTCTCAATATTGATGAAGTTTTCCAAATCTTTGACTATACTACAATACAATCTTTCACAATACAACAACTATCTCGATTCACACATGTAGTTTCAGATACACTTGATTTCCCACAGTACCAAAATATCACTACAGAGTTGATGATTCCAGTTGTCTCTAAACAATGGTTGAAAACAGTAATAAAAAATAAGCATATTGTTTCAATCCGTCCTTTCTCTCCAGATCCAAGACATATATTCAAAGAATTTACGATAAATGCGCAGGATTTAGAGAATGAACTTGATTATGAACTGATCAGAACAGCAATCACTGTTTTTGGAGGAACATACATAAATGATTTGAAAAAATCCCTGACACATTTGGTAACACTAAATATGGATACAGATAGTGTAAGATTGGTGAATGCTTTCAATAAGGTGAATACGAAAGGAACACAAATTCATATTGTTAAACCAAGTTGGGTGACTGACTGTATCAGAATAGGGAAAATTCTACCAGAAAATGATTATTCATTTGATAACGAAACTGATCATTTTGTTGATTATATTGATCGATTCATTCCTAAATATATCTTCCAACTGGCAGAAAATATGGAAATTTCATCAACAATTAAAGATAATATGAAATGGATTATCAAACCAAATGATAAATCAATAGGAAATCAAACTGATTCCAATATTATCATATTATCAAAATACTTAAATAATGATCAAAGCATTGGAAATCAAAGAACGTTCGACTTTTTATTTAGTATACTATTTCACAAATCGAACGAACCCATTAAAGATTCATTATTGTATTACCCTATTCCGCTTTTGAAGGAGAATGGTATGGAGGATACAGTTGTTGCAACTACTAACTATACAGGTGATTCCAGATTATATATTGAGGAATTACTTGTTAGAATGGGAAGTAAATTTACAAAGACATTGAAATCTACAAATACACATTTAGTTGCTTCTAAAAGAGTTGGGAAAAAATATGAATTTTCTAAAAAATGGAATGTTGAGATTGTTAGCCATATGTGGGTTGAAGATAGTTTCATCAATTGGAGGAAAATGGATGTTACGAAATATCGTATGTTGCCTAGAAGTGATCCTGGTGTGAGATTTATTGGAAGGGTAAGTTTCGATGGATTTTTGAATATTACTGGTAATCTTAAAAAGCTCGATAATGTTGGAAATGGAAAGAAAGATGAGGACTACATTAAGACAGGTACTGAAGGTTATGCTAATGCTGATGTCAAAGATGAACTCAAAGACAGGCTGAAAGATAAACATAGAAATGAAGATCAGCCAGAAATTAATGTTGAATCATCTAAAAAGACAGAATCACCATTTACTGAAGTTTCTGCTAGCCATGACTCCAACTCAAATGATCTAACCAAGGTAACGGACAGTAATGAAAAAGAATCGTTGAAAACTGACAAGTCAGAACTTGATACTGTCGATAAACCAACTGAAAATATATGGGAAATTCCAGATGATACTGGGAATAGTTTTGAGTTGCCTAAAGAATCTACTAAGAAACACAAACTTCAGGGAAAGAAGGAAGTATCCCTTAAAAAGGCCAAAACATCAAGTAATTCCACAAAGGATACAATTGAAGAAATCAAAGTAAAAAACACATCTAAGATGGATATTGACAAGGGAAATAATCAAGAAACATCCGTCACAAATAAAAGGACCAATCAAAATAACAAACCCTATGATATCACGGCTATAGTTACAGGATTCGACGGATCACTATCTCCAAGTGACAAACGTGAACTAAAGAAAATCGGTATAAATATAATAGAAAATGCTAATAAGAATCTGAACTGTATCATTGCACCAAGTTTATTACGTACACAGAAGTTTCTTACAGCTTTATCATACGATCCTGAATATTTCATTGATCCTCTTTTTTTGAATGATGTCCTAGGTACATTAGATAGTGTTAAGAAGGTTGGCGAGTTTGATGCGATAGCACCAAAGTTAGATAAGTATAATATATGGAATATAATTGATTATGAAAAAGATATAAAACCAAAGCACATATTTCATGAGAATGTTACAAAAACAGAAGCAATTAAATTGATGAAGAAGAGCAAATCAGGATTGTTTGAAGGGTATTCATTCAATTTATCTTCTGGATTAGCAGGTGGGTTTGAAACATTAAGAATGATACTAAAATCTTTTGGCTGTAAGTCATTCAATAATTTCAAGGAAAATAGTAAAACTGTGATTGTAAATAATGTGGGAGATATCAATAATTCCAAAGAAACAGCTGTTTTGATCAGCACCCCTAGTGAAAGAAAATTACACAATCATTTTGATGTCAAATGTACAGAGATGGGGGTGAACTATGTTATATTAGAATGGAATGTTATTGTGATGGCAATATTTGAAGGAGAGTTAAAATTTGATACTTTGATAAAATCATCAGTTAAATAAAGAGTTTGTATAGTTTAACTAAGAATAGACTCATCTTCAGGAACTTCTTCAGCCTGATCATCGTCATAATCATCTTCATCATCATCATCGTCGTCGTCTTCATCATCATCATTATCATCCTCATTGTAGTCACCATCATCATCCTCATTATCACCTTGAATCATCTGAAATTGATTGTAGAATGCATTATTTGTATATTCATTACTTTCAAACATATTTCTTGATCGTTTTAGAGATGGGTTGGTTAGATGTGTAGTATTTGATGAGTTATAGTAATTTAACATAGAAGCAAGATCAGTAGCATCATCTTGCAAGACTTTTTTACTATTTGATTGTCTCTGTTGTGTGTTCATATCTATTAAATTCATAATTGCATTTTCTGATTGTCTTAACAAATCATCTGGAGTTTCTAATTGTATTGTGTTCAAACGACTAGCTGCTTTAGCTTCTGAAGATGGTGACCATTGATTCGATAAAGTTGGAATATGAAATTGATCGGGTGATAATCTAGTTCGTTTACTACTGTAAGTAGCATTTCCGCCTTTAGTAATGTTATTTTTATTGTTGTTGGAATCATTGATAGACTTCGAGTTTTTACATACTTCACATTCATCCACAACTTTTTTAACAGTTTGCTTTATTTTATTCCAATAATACTTACTTGATATTTCCTTTGTTGTTCTATTTATACCCATGTGATTCTGATCATGAATTTTCTTCGTGATTTCAATCTGATCGTGAACATCAAATATAACTTGTTTATCCTTCAAAAAAAGTTTATTATCAACCACACTGTAGTGATAAGCTAATGCACGTAATCTACTTCTATCATCTCTGGTTGAGTTTTCCGGATACTTACCAGATAATAAATAGACAAGGATATTTGCATGCTTGGATACATTCAGATCATCATTTATGATATTCAATTCCTTTGTGAAAATAAAAGAGTTTATTAGTACATCTTTGGTAGACTTCAAAATTGCACAAGAGTTGATCTTGCCAACTCTAGTGAAACCACATTTTTCAAGTAATTTTTTGGCGCCTATGTTAGTTTCAAATACTAATTCAATGATACATCGACTATAACCTAAAATGGGTGCCCATCTTATAAAACATTCGCATAAATAAAAACCTATCCTATGTCTGCGAATACCTGCATTCACCAATATATTAGTCGTGCAAATATGTGAACACCTTCCAGGATACGCAGATTTAATGAAGAACGTACCAAGACAGTTTTTTGCCCAATCATTGACAGTGAAGTTTTCATTAACGTTCAAATTTTCATCATCACCGATACACATAATAGCAACAAAATTACTGCACCAATAGTTCTGGAATTCATTAAAGGATAACTGATCAAAGAACGGTAATGTATCACCTCTATTTATTTCATCGTTATATTCCTGGTGTAGAAACTTCAGTAGATTTATGGGTATTGAATTAATGTTTGAAATCGGATGGATAGTAGCAGTGGTATTTAGTTCCTTTAGTTGAATAGTCACGCGTTCTACCTTATACGGTGTACTATATTGTGGTGTGTAGTGGTTTCTGGAGAAACCCACATCGTTATATCCACTCATTGTTGAAAAAGAAGAAGTTAGTGATGAATTGTTAAAGTTATGTTAATATTCATGTTACGCGTTATAAGAAAATAATTTGGTTTTAAAATTTAATGATAATATAAAATAATGAATCGATAAATAAATAAAATAGATAGATGAATAAATAAGACATAAAAATAAGGGAGATAAACAATAATATGAGATAAGTAATAGATGGATAGTCCATAATGAATTCAAAGACAATAAATGTATACGAGAAAAATCTATTAGCAAATAAGACTATTTGGTGGGAATGAATCTAGATTTAGTTTTTGATCTAATTAAAGATCTTGAATGGTTTGACCATTCGATTGAGCAAACTGTTGATTAAATGACTGATTAAATGGTGGAGAAAACTGTTGATTCATTTGATTGAATGATTGTGAAAATTGTTGTTGTTGTTGTTGTTGCTGTTGTTGTTGTTGCAATTGCTGTTGCTGTTGCTGCTGCTGTTGTTGCTGCTGTTGCTGCTGCTGTTGCTGTTGCTGTTGCTGTTGTTGATGTTGATGTGATTGATTTTCCTGACCAACACGAGGAGTAAAATTTCTGTTAGATTTTCCCCAACCACATCTTAGAGGTCTACCATTCACTGGTAATCCAGATAGTTGTACAATTGCAAGTGCTGCACGCTCATGCGTATCATAAGTAACGAATGCACATTTCTTCTCATTGACAAGCTTGAAATTAACAATATAACCAAAGTTTTGTAAAAGAGGTATTAAATCATTTTGTGTAGTATAATCTGATAAATTTCCTAGATAGACAACAGAAAGCCAATTTGGGGTTTGTCTGACTACGATATCAAATGATTGACTTTGTGGTTGCATCTGTGGTTGGATGTTCATTCTAGTATTATTTGATCTGTCATACTGATTATAAGAATTATTGTTGTTGTTGAAATCGTTATTGTTATCATTATTGTTGAATTGGTTATTGAATTGGTTATTAAACTGATTGTTAAATTGATTGTTGAATAGACCATTCATTTGATTGTTGAACTGGTTGTTATATTGATTATTATACTGATTATGATTGTGATTGTATGAGCCATTATTATGTGAATTATTATTGGATCTTCCCTTTTCTCTATGAGAAGCCCAATTCAATCTGATTTGTCTATCACATAAGGTGACACCATTCATTGTATTTAGTGCATTTTCTGCATCAAGACGATCACTGAATGATACAAATCCATAACCCCTCGATCTACCAGTCTTCATATCCCACATAACGTTAGCATGAATAAGCGATGGGAATGCAGAAAATGCAGAATTGAGAGAATCGTCATTAATCTCTAATGATAAATCACCAATGAAAAGATTGTAAACTGGTGATTGTAAGGTAGTATCTGATACTTGTCCATCATCACTATTCCCATTATTACCTGAAGAATATTGTTGTGTGTGAAATGCCATAGAAACATTGAGATTATAACCAGCGATAGGAGTATTTATAAAGAGTGGAAGAGCAACTTCGGCATCTTCCGGTGTGAAGAATTCAACAAATGCATATAAAAATCCTGGTTTATTTTTGTCATGAAGTAATTTCAAGGATTTGATTGAAGTAGTTGGAGAAGTGGAGACAAAGTGTTCACGCACATCTGATTCGGTAATTGATGAAGGAATACCGGCCACATAAATAACTGTCTTTGAACGGTCTCTACCACCTGAAGTAGCGGTTGCTGGAGCAGGATGCGTTGAAGAATCTGCCGATGAAGGAATAGCTGTTGTAGAGGTTGATTCAACCGATGAAACAGATGTAGAAGCTGGTGCAGCTGTTGGTTCAGATGTTGGGTCAGATGTTTGTGCAGAAGTAGGTACTGATGCAACAGGAGATGTAGCTGCTGTTGCAGTATCGTTTTCTGTGGTTGGAGTATCTACCGTAGTATCCGCCATTGATAACTCCAATAGAATACTTTCATCAGAATCAAAAGTTTTCACTAATTAGTGCCCATGTTGTCATTTTCGTTGAACTGTGCACAATGTCAATAATTATTTGTCGATGAACTTTTTTTCCCTCACACCACAGAATGGAATACATGTTTTTTCTTTTTTTTTTTCAACAATTGTCCTGTCTCTATAAGAGTTGATCTGGTGTAAAAGTTGTAGTCCCAGAGCATGTCTTTCTATCTACGTGTGAGTCATAGTACAGACTCAGCATCAGCATTTCTGATGCTTGTGCAAAAGATTATGGCATCAATGCATGGGACAATGGGTTTAGCTGCGGTGTTAGACGCAGACGTACTGTTATGGTCTCAAGATGAAGCTGTTTTGAAAGTTGCTGCAACAGATAAAAGTATCTTTCTTACCGGATTGGTATCTGATGAACTTTCAATTCTTGGTGCTTCTGCTTATCTATCTGTTTTAATCAATTAGGCTTAAAATATTGTGGTCACTCTTATTTGTGACATTAGCAATGTTAATGGATGACAAGAATGAACAATATGGTATATGACAAACTTAGCATGTTTATTTATGATCTGAGTCGGTTCATAATGTGAAATTCCAGTATATTGTCGAGATCTGAATAAGCTTCCATATAATCACAATGTAAGCGGTTTATGATCACTATGGACACATCCATAAGGTGATAAAGGGATTAGAGATAAAGCAATCTGTTTCTATTATGAATCAGTTAGCTTTAAGATTTGGAGCCGCCACTACATTGAAAGTATTACATTTTTTTGCCATTGATAGAAGTCTCTATTGTTGCTCTTTATCTTATAAATCTATCCATATCTTTGAAAGTATGAATATACATTATAATGTAATGCTATCATTGACAATTTGAATTGCTGTAATAATATCATATCTATTTATTAACAAGTTTCTTTGTATAATACATTCTTCAGTGTACACTTGAATTTTCTTCTTCTTCTTCTTCTTCTTCTTCTTCTTCTTCCTCTTTTAAGGCTCATAACTTTATTTTCTTCATTATCGCGCGAATCTTCAACGAATATGAAAGAAACACCCTTATTTGAGAAATTGGTGTAATAGATGAATATAATTTACTTCTATTGTCGATATCTAAATCCTTTCTTTCTTTTGAAATTTCTGTCTTTAGTAAGTATCAATATGCGTATAATATCATTGATAGGAACAATTATTGGTATTTGGGCATGCATAATATCAAATATTGCCGCAGATAGTTC
The DNA here is from genome assembly GCA_030579495.1 of Pichia heedii. NCBI lineage: Eukaryota > Fungi > Ascomycota > Pichiomycetes > Pichiales > Pichiaceae > Pichia > Pichia heedii. The sequence goes on along the minus strand of JAKTRA010000014.1, from coordinate 223,432 downwards.
CCCTCCATCAATTGCAGTATCGAAATTCCCATTTATTCATAATATCCTTCAATTTGAAGATTCGAATACAATATTATTACGTTCTTTTACATCAGTATTTATATCAAATAACAACGGTGTTGATTGGCAACAGGTTAGTTTTTTAGATGATGAAAATAATGAATTGGATATTTTATCAATTCAAGAATTTCAATATTTCAAGAATATTGCTGTGGTTTTCGCCATCAACGGTAGAACATTTTACTCCACAGATAATGGTATGAACTGGTCTCATTTCGATTTTGATACTCCTACAATAGTGAAACCATTTACAGTAGTTTCAGCATCTGCACAAATCAACTATGCTAATAGTAATTACTGGCTTTTCCAGTATAAAATTTTTGATAATAACTCTCATTTGGTGATTGAGAAAACATTTTATTCAAAGGATAACTTGAAATCACCAGTTGTCGATATTTCAATGGATGGTATCGGAGATTGTACATTTTTGAAAATCAACCCATATTTCAAGAATCAAAAAGATGAAACTATAATGTGTATAAAACGTCAAAAAAGTTATTTCGGTGTTTCACAATCTGATAAAATTGTATCCTCTGACGATTTTTTCATATCTCATAAAGAACTACCAGTTTCTCAATTTGGAGGAAACTCCCATATTTTATCCACCAAGATTGTTAATTCTTTCATCATAGCAATCATAACAACAAATTCTCATTTAAGAAACTCGGTCTTATTATACACTTCAATTGATGGAATTCATTTCAGTAAGGCTAATTTTGATAATGACAATGCTCATAGTAGAGGTTATATGTTCAGCATTTTAGATTCACCTCCAAATAAACTTTACATCTCAGTTTACAAACAAAATGTTAATTCGGATTCTTTAAAAGTTCAAGCATCATCATCCGTTTATCGATCAGATTCCAATGGTATTTATTTCAAAAAGATTTTTGACGATGTTTTCTCTAATCTTTTTGGTATGTCATTAATTTCAAAAGTTAAAAACTTAGATGGTGTTTGGATAGCTTCTCATAATTCAAACTATAATGATTTTCAACTTCCAGATTCAAAATCTATGATTACATTCGATGACGGAAACCATTGGCAATACTTGAGAATAACCGATTCTCCAAACTGTGCTAATGACGATGAGTGCTCTTTACATATAGCTTGGGTAACTCAACGTCAAGGTGATGGGTTTTTGTCTACTGGCAACACTCCAGGTATATTGTTAGGTGTTGGAAATGTTGGTAAATATCTTGACCATTCAGTTGACAACTTGAAAACTTTCCTTTCTAGAGATGGTGGTATTACATGGAAAAAAGTCAATGATAAGCCTTCAGTTTTTGCATTTGGTGATTTGGGTAATATCTTAATAACAGCAAATGTCGACTTGAAATATTTCCTGAAAGGTGATATGCAACAGGCAACAAATTTCTTCTCTTATTCTTTAGATCAAGGGGAAACATGGTCTGAATTCCAATTAGAAGATTATTTTGTACCAACATTTTTTGTTAATAATATTGATAACACTGATAAGATCTTCATGTTAAGTGCTCTCCGTAAAGAAAGTGATGATTCAGAAAATCAATATGCACTTCTATATTCAATTGATTTCTCCAAAACTCTAGAAAGAACATGTACTGATGACGATATGGAAGAGTGGTTTGCAAGGGTTGATCCAACGACTAATGAACAAACATGTATTTATGGTCACTCAGAAAAATTCAAAAGAAGGAAAGCAAATGCTGATTGTTTCCTTAACAGAAACTTTGACGATATAGAAGTTATTGAAACACCTTGTGAATGTACTGTTGACGATTCTGAATGTAATTTTGGTTTCGCTTTAGATGAAAATAATGTCTGCCAACCCGATCTAAATATTCTACAAACTTATTGTATCGACGACCCAAAACTATCTACTATAAAGTTATCAAGAACTTCGATAGCTCTTGGAAACTTATGTACTGGTGGTTACAAACCTCCTGTTGATGATTATGTCTTGAATTGTAAAGACCTCGATCTATCTGATCCAAACAAAATCAGTATTGAATTTAACTCATTTGGTGAAAACATATTATATTATCAATATCTTGATCAAAACTCTACAAATGATGACTATCAGGATGAAACACTCATAGTTTTAACTGCTTCACGAAAGGCATACATTTCATATGATTCATTGGAGTTTATTTTGATATCCGAAAAATCATTCATTTATATATTCACAAATCCTTATTTCCCTGATTCATTTTATTTGATTTCAGATAGGGGTGAAATTATCTCATCTACTAATAGGGGTAGAACAATCAATAGGTCAGTTTCTCCGCATACATCTACTGGCTATAGCTCGTATAGCATGAGCTTTGACAAATCTTCAAAAGATACCTATATTCTAATATCAAATATTGATTGTGATTCGTTCAATAACTGTAAATCATTTGCTTCGATAACAGAAGATAATGGTGAAACATTTACAGATATTATTGAAGATGTTGTGAATTGTGTATTCAGTGAAAGTATTTTCAATAGTGAACTATCAAAGTCTCTCAATACAAACCAAATCATCTGCTCTGAAAAAATCAAAGATCAACCATATTTTAAATTGATATCATCAACTGACGCCTTTAAATCAGATAAGGTTGTACATTTTGAAAAGATTATAGGATTTGCGATTTCTGGTAATCAATATTTGGTTGTTGCAACATTAAATGAAGAAAATGACAATCAATCATTGATTGCTTATGTATCAATTGATGGTAAAAACTTTGCAGAAATGAAGTTCCCTGCAGAAAATGCTATAAATGCCCAAACAGCATATACTATTTTGGATGTCAATTCAAAAGAACTCTTTTTACATCTAACCACAAATGATGAACCCGAACATGAATATGGCTCATTATTGAAAGCTAATTACAATGGTACATTACTAACCACTTTATTGGATAATGTCAACAGAAATGGCAATGCTTTCGTTGATTTCGAATATTCTTCAAGCTTGGAGGGATTGATTCTAGTGAATGTGTTGATTGACCCATCAAACAGTGAAGGTAAAAGACTAGTTTCGAAAATTTCACACAATGATGGGGCAACATGGTCATTATTACCTCCACCTAAAAAAGACTCAAATGGTAAAAATATCAACTGTAAAGGATGTAGTTTGCATTTACATTCATTTACTGAAAGATTAGATCCTTTACGTGATTCATTTTCTTCGGGTTCTACAGCAGGTTTGATGTTTGGTTTAGGTAATGTTGGTACTTACTTGTTACCATTAGATGATGAAAACCTCTCATTATTTTTCACTAAAGATGCAGGTATTACTTGGGCAGAAATTGCCAAAGGTAATTATATTTGGGAGTTCGGTGATTATGGTTCTATACTTGTGATTGTCGAAACTAAGAAGCAAGTGGATAAATTCAAATATTCTTTAGATTTCGGTAATACATGGATAGAGAAGAAATTTACTCTGGATGATAACACTTATTTTGTTGAAGATATTGCAACTGTTCCATCTGATAATTCATTCAAATTTATTTTAATTACAAAAGATGAAAATAACATGAATAATATATTCACATTAGATTTTACAAAGATTTACCCAAGACAATGTACCTTACCATTATCTATTGATAGATTATCCGAAAGTGATTATGAGTTTTTCATTCCAAAGCACCCAAATGCCAAGGATAATTGTTTATTCGGTCACGAAAGCAAATATTTGCGCAGAAAATCAGATACTAAATGTTTTGTTGGTAGATCTGCATTGAATTTAGGATCTGTTATTTCTGATGACTGTAAATGTACTAGAGAAGATTATGAATGTGATTATAATTATCAATTGTCAATAGATGGTACATGTAAATTAGTTACAGGTTTATACCCTATAGCTCCAATGGATGTATGTTTTACAGAAGATGCTGATGAATGGTGGGAACCGACTGGTTATAGAAAACTTACTTTATCAACTTGTAAAGATGGACTACAGTTGGAAAAGTTGAGAAGACATACTTGTCCAGGTAAATCGAATCAATTCAAGTTAACAGGGTGGGTTATGTTTTGGGTTATCTTTATTCCATTCTTAATATTTGCAGCTACATTGGTTTTAGTTTATGAACGTGGTATACGTAGAAACGGTGGATTTACAAGATTAGGTGAAATTCATTTAGATGAAGGTGATAATCTACAGTTGGTAGAGGAGAACAGAGTTGATAAATTTGTAAATCATATTGTCAGATTTGGTGTCTTTAGTTTCCACATATTGGCTAAATCATGGTTCTTTACCTCAAACTTGTTCAACAAAATCTTCAATAGAAATTCTGATTCTGGTCGTCAACATACAGGTTCAATGGGTGCTTTTTTCAATGATATGGTTGATGATGATCATTCATTATTCGGTGACTTAAACGATGATGACGATGCTAGGGAAATTGATGAATTCAATGATTCTGCCTTTAATACAAATAATAGTGAAGAATTCAATGATTTCATATCGCATGATGTTATAGACAACAATGATGGTTATAAAGATAACAATATTGATGATACCGATGAAATTGAATATGCGGATAATGCAGAATTTCAACTTAGTGATGAAGAAAATTGATCTATTTTTATATAAATAACTTATTTACACTGTAATTTTACCTTTGATAATATTATATCATATTATTTGACTGATGTGCAACCATATATTGCATCAATATACTGTTATTGGTTAGGGTGTGGTTTGTTTTTACTATCTGTATATATACTTCTATATACTTGAACAAACTATCTTTGCCCGTAATATCCCAATCACATCAGATAGTTTAGTAAGTTATTCAAAGATATGGATGTTATCAGATATGTTCAACATATTTGTAGTCTCGTACTAGTAAAATAAAGACTAACACTATGAGTGGCATACTGTTTAAGTTCACGAGACTGTAAGTCTGTTTGAATACATGAAAACGGTTATTATACTTTTTTCCCCAACTGAATCAAAATATGGAGATTCTCTATTATACAATTCTTTGTGACTTCCTCAGATCAATCTCAGGCAATGGCAAACACTATCCTTATCCAACAGATTGAAAAACGTTCAAATTGGAAAAAATGAAAAATGCGAGAAAAATTCACTTTCATGAAAAAAACCTGGAACACATAAAGTTGTAACTGTGGATGAAATGCATTACTTTATATCGTTGGTGTAATTGGAAAGTCAATATCATCTCTATCAACAATGAAAATGGTGATACCTTTATATAATAACTGTTGGAGAAGGTCGTTCTCAACAAGTATACGACATTACAAGGAACTACCTCGACCATCGGAGAAGTATATGTCTGATATAGGGGAACAACCTATTCCGTTAACTGAAGATGATATGAAAGCTGCCGATGTTGAAGATATCAAAATACCACAGGCTACAATTGATGAGAAGACAGAGATCAAGAAGGCGATGAAGAAGAGGTCGATTCGAATGACATTATGGCAATTGTTTCTAATTACGTTATTAGGTAGTTCAACGTTGAATATCATGAGAGAGAAAAATCTGAGAGAAGAAGTGGAGGATAATTTCAATAAGAAGTTCAAAGTTCTCAATCAGCTTATTGAAGATGCTAAGGAGGGGAGAATTACTACAGAGGAGGCAAGAGAGGCATTGAAGAGTTGGAATGAAAGGTTCGTCGATGTGTTTCAACTGAGTCCTGTTGTTGTGGATGGTGTTGATGGACTAGATAAAAAGAAACTCATGCAGGCGTTTGAAAAAGTTAAAGGAATAGAGTTCAAAGATGATAAAGTTCTAAATGTGCAGAGTGGTAAAGAGGAGAAATCAACAGATGAACAATTGAAAAAGTTCTTGTAAGTAAATAGATCATAGAACGAATGTATATAGACATAAATACTAATATTACCGTATCTTCTATTCTCCTCCAGTCGTTTCGTTTTTTTTATTCTATTATATTAGATAAAATACATAATTAGAGTACAATGTGTGTTATGATGATGAATATTAAATTAAAATGTGTTAGTCTATCGTTATAAAAATACATTATCCACTCCAGTATCTATATAGCATTGGAGCTTCAAAACTGATTGGTTTTATGGACTCATTTAATTCATCTGTTGAGACCGAATCATTACCTTCTTCAAGAATATTCAACTGTTTCCTTGGAGGTTTGTATAAAATTTCTTTTGACTGAGAAACCAGTTCTTTGATTTTATCTGTGTTTAGTTGACTATAGTCCGTTGTAGATTCAAGAATTGATATTGCTTGAAGTAATTTAGATGTTGCAGCATTGTTGTATTTGAAAATACTTAGCTTTTCTTCTAGTAGTTCAACAGATTTTTTTTCTAATAGTTTTTTCTGAATTTCGAATTCCTTTTCCAAAGAATTAAATTTGGAAAGTTTCATATCAACAATTTTCAATTGATGTTGAATAATATTGACCAGAGACTTATGCATTTCTCTTTCTTCAAAAGTGGCAAATAAATGAGATCTAGCACCTATAATACCGAAAGCATTGACGGTTGCATCTTTGATATCTTCCAATGGATCCATATCATCGTTGTTATTTGAAGACTGGGTATCAGGAATATCCGTTGTTTTGGTATTTCCTGTAGACGCTTCTTCTTTGGCTTCTTTGGTAGTCTCTTGATTGGTACTTTCTTCTTTAGAAGTTACTTTGTTGTCTTTCAAGTTATCTTCAGTAGTATTATTCTCACTCGAGTGGTTTGGTGATTTAATATCAACTGTTTTTCCTTCAGTTTGCTCGTTATTATTGTCTGTTTTTTCTTCCTTGATAGAGTGCTTTACAAGTTCGTTAACATGTTCATCAGTGAATTTTCCTCTTTCTTGTTGAGGTGATGAGGTTAGCGGTTCTTTGGATGGCGCTTCTTCAATTTCTTCCATTGAACTATCATTTTTGGTCAATCCATCTGATGATTTTTCTGAATTTTCAATAGATTCATCGTTTTGTTTGTCTGTCTTTGCGGCAGACACATTTCCATCCTCACCTATATTTATATTATCACTTCCAGCACTTTCATTACTTATGACGTTAGCTGCGATTTTGCTATCATTTATCGGCTCATGCTTGATATCATTTCCAGCCCCACTTTCAGAATTAGTCTTGATCTCTTTGTCACTCACTTGCTTATTAGAGTTATCTATAGTTTTATCTGTTCTAGAGTTGACGATGTTATTATTATTCTTACTTTTGAAATTCTTATATCTATTTAATTTTTTCTCCAGTTTTTTATCCATTACTTTTATTGCTCTATTTGAGGCAGCAATTGCAACATCTGTATCAACGATATTAACCAAAAATGCAAGCGTTGACATTATTGGATTATCATTAGGAGAGAACGATAGATTAGGAACATATTTTAAAGGACCCAATAAATCTTTATTATCTTGTAAAAATTTATCTTCAATTGGTAACTGCAAAAATCTAATAATACATTCATCGGGAGTTTTACCATCACCAACAAAATTGGCAATTTTATACCAATCATTTTTAAACTTTGAGACTCCTTCAATTAATCTACTCAAAGATGTTTCACTCCATCCGTTATCCGGTTTTATGATTTTTTGTTTCTTTATAGTTAGAGAATCATTATTAACATTATCGTCATCAATTTTATGCTTGGAGGATAGAATCTCTTTTACATTTGACAAATCAGGGAATTCTGTTGGTGGTTTATAACTTTCAAATGGAAACATACCTCTTGGAGTATCGAAATCTACTACAAAATCACCCGTGAATGGAGGTTCGATTTGTTTTGGTCTTGTTTCTGGATTTACTTGATAATTGATTAACCCCCATTTATTGAGGAATTTATGTAATCTCAATAAAGCACCTGCATCACCTATTAGATTTCTCCTAACAGCTGTGAATGATAAATACGAGTTGGGATTAATTCGATAAGAGTTTATCATGAAATTCCTATATTTCATGTAAATTTCAGGGGTTTTATTTTTATTAATACCATGAAAGAACTCAGGTACTGATTCCATTTCAATTTGATGAATTTTGTTAATATCAAACCAAGATGAGTACGATGGTAATACAATTGTGTGAGTTTGTCTTTCAAGATTTGATTCCACAAATGTTTGTTCTTCCTTTATACTGATTGGGTCTTTTTTTTTCATTTTCTTCAATTTATTGATTGTATCGGTTACATTATTATCATTGTCATTATCAATATCAATATCATTATCTTTATAATCATCATCTCCATCACCGTCGCCATTATCAATGACAATATCGCCATCTCCATCGCCATTTTCATCACCATCACCATCACCATCACCATCACCATTTCCATCATCATCATCATCCCCATTACCTTCCTCATTAGATATTGACAAGTTTGAATTTGGCTCTCTTTCGTTGAATAAATCATCAGTATCATTCGAAGCAGTTCTTGATTGTTCAATTGATCGTTTTTCGGTTATAATATCATCATTTGCAGATACGCTTACAATTGCATCTGTATTCGTATTTGTTTTTGTATCAGTGTTTGCACCTATGTTTGTGTTTATATTTGCAGATTCTTCATTCTTTACCTCCACTTCTTCTGCTTTCACTACATTTCCCTCAATACCACCATTGACTGTGGCCGTATCATCAATATCAGAACCCGTCATACTGTATACTTAGTTGCACCAAACACCAAATTGACGACTCGTGAAGATAGCAGACACCAGATGGGAGAAGGGGGTAGAAAAGAGAAGCGGCGATTATTTACCAGCAATCTCCGCGACGGAGCAGAAGAGAACAATCCGGGTAAATGCTATATTAAATGGCTAACATTAAATGATTTACACAACGTTTTTGGCTAGTAATTGATTAACAATAGATGGATATTACTCTATGTAATGGGTGTTTTAGGTAGTTTGGTACGGGCTCTAGGGAAGGGGACAGTAGTTGCAACATCTTTTGGATTGGGGCTGGCGGTATTTGCTCGTCCATGGGCAGATTCCCCTATTTGGACAAAACCGAGAGATTTAGTAAAGGATAAGAGAATTGGTAGTAATGGTAGTAGTAGTAGTAATACATCATTAATAGATCAATGCAAGCAATTATCATCGTATAAGGATTTCAAAGACTCATCTGTATTCCAACAATATATGAAAAGTGAAAATTATACATTGACAGATATGGAGAAATTGGTACCTTTAGCACATCGTTATAATCAAGTATCTAGAGGATTACTGAATCTAAACAATCCAATATTGCTGATTGATAGAGATAATGGCGAATTAGTATTATTTGGTAAAACTGCAAATGCAGATTTGGTGGGGTTTGATGGGAAAATTCATAACGGTATAGTTCTTACATTACTTGATGAATGTCTCTGCTTTTGTGGATTTGATAAACTACCTAACAAGAGAGGTGTTACTGCTAATTTAAAGGTAAATTTCAATGGTAAACTAAAGCCAGATTCTACATTTCTACTAACTGCTAAAGTTGAGGAAGTCAAAGGTCGGAAAGTGGTGATCAATGGTGAAATGAAATCACTCGATGGTGATGATGTAGCTACTGCAAAATGTCTCTTGGTGGAACCTAGATGGTTCAAATGGTTAACATGGGTGGACCTCTTTTAGTATGCTATATCTCCAAACTTTATATTTATTTATACTTCATGATACTTCTTTAAACTTAAATTCTTCTTTTTAATACATGATGTTACTTTGATAATTGCGAAATAATTTTTCACTCTGAATAATTGATAAATACACATATTACATGGGAAGATACAACTTTTCTTTCTTCTATTGATAACTTTAATACACCATGCAAGGTCCCAATGATAGTCTTGAAGAGTCAATGTTCTCACCGAATGACAATAAGGCATCCACAATAGAGGTGGAAGAATCAAAAAGACAGAGTATTCTAGATGAATACAATATGAAAGCTGTAAAAGAAGTAGTTGACCAAAATGAATCAAGACCTGTTAATATCACGAATTTTAACCTGATAGGTGATAATGGCAAATACAGACAATCATTCTTAAAGAAACAGTTGGATCCAATAATATCCCAGTTGAATGATAATGGTAAATCACTTACTTTCTCCTCCTTGTTGAAAAGGATTGATACTGTCAATTTCAACCTGTTGAAAACTGATTCAATTTCAAATATTGGTTGCCAGATAGGAATACCTGAAAATAAAACTTACAACTACTTCAATCGTGATATACTAGATGTATTCATTAATCTACAAGTTGTACCAGTGAAGAAATTCTTCCTTAAAATCGGTACCAATGTTGGTAATGGTGAAGGTGATGGTTATATCAAGTTACAATGGAAAAATATCTTTGGTGGTGGTGAATCTTTAGATTTAGATACCAATTTATCGTCAAATGAATTCAAATTGAATTCAAGTAAATCCCAATATATAATCAACTATTCAAGTCCAATTTTCAATTCACCTAATTACAAGTTCAATTCAATTTTATTTCATTCCTTAAGAACAATAGATTATACATCATATCATAATCAATCAATTGAAGGTTTAACATTAAAATTTGCAACTAACCATTTATCATTCGAAGATAAAGTTAATCATGAAATTTCAATCGAAAACCTACTAAGATCAATAGATTTGAAAAATCCTTCCTCTTCTGTCTCATCTTCAATTAGAAATAACTCTCTAATGACTAATTACTTTCTATTCAATGCAGGTTACAATTTCAAATCATCCATTACTTATTCATTATTTAAAGATACCAGAGATAAACGATACGTATTTGACAAAGGTTATTACATGAAACTATCAAATGAAGTATCACTATTCACAAAGAATAAATTTTTGAAGACTTCGTTTGATTATTCTAAAGGATATAGATTGAGTAAGAACTTCTTATTCAATTTTAATTTCAAAACAGGTTTAATATATCCAATTGGCAATGATCTAGTTCATCCGATGGATAAATTCCAATTAGGTGGTGCAAATGATATGAAAGGTTGGTTGATATCTGGTATGGGACCAAAGCAAATGAATATGAGTTTAGGTGGTAATTATTTCCATGCAATTGGTCTAAATTTATTTTCAAATATACCTTATTACGAAGTTTCCAACTTTAAATTCCATTTATTCACAAATATTGGTAAATTATCAAATAATCATTCTCTGTTGAATAAAAATTTCAAAGATAATTTCTCAAATAACTTCAAGAATAACTGTATCAGTACAGGTTTTGGTATTTCATTTGCTCATCCAATGGCATCATTCGAATTAAATTGGGTAATTCCTATAACTGCTAATTATAATGATAATTTACGTAGAGGATTACAATGGGGGATTGGGATCTCCTTCTTATAGATAAATAGATAACGATATATATAAGTAAATAAATATGTGTATATATGTAGAATAATAATAAGTAGCATCAATTAACCAAATGCTCACGACTTATGATCCATTCTTTATGTAATTCAACGATTTTTGGTATAATCAATGATTCAATTTCAACATGTTTCTCAATATCTTCTGGAGATAATCTGATCCAACTATTATCATTCGGAGTTACAAAGACAACTTCAGTCTTTCTTGTTTGTAATAAGTTACCAATCACTAATTGATGATTATATCTTTCTAATGCTGTAGTTGCCTTTTTAATCAATAATGAACTATCGGTTTCTAATTTGAAACTGACAATCATTGCAATTGGTGCCCATGAATCCACCAATCTTCTCAAGAATTTCGGTACAGGCTCCAAATCAACGATTAATTTACCACCATGATCTTGACTTTGAATTTTATGCTCAGGTATTCTTGAACTTGGTAAGAAAAAATCTGAAACTGCAGCTGCTAAATAGAACAATGCATCTGATCCAATAACAGATAATTCTTGTGCAATCAATTTCAATGTAAATAAGTACTGATGAACAGTTGTAAATGGTACTAATAATAACATATTGTCGTTCTTAACTCTTTGATATTTCTTTAATACGTCGAATAGATCCTTCTGTAAAGCATCATCAACTTCAACATTTTTACCATCTTCTGAAAATCTCAGATGGTCTAACAAGCAATTAGTCGTATTACTGAAATGTCTTGAATATGGTAATAATGAGAATTCTCTATGTAAGAAGATAACTGAATAACCATTTTCTAAGAAATATTCAGCAGATGTTGCACCTCTAGTACCTGCACTGAAGTTATCGATAAATCTAACTGTGTTGTTCTCAAGTGGAACAGTTGTACCACCGGATGTGACTAATACAATCTTCCGATGTCTAGTGTGGTTAAAATTGATGAAAGAAGCAACATCGTTACTTATCTGTGATAGATACGATGGTGGTTTATGAAATCTGAAATAGTTGTCCTCATCGATAGGTGTAGCAGCTGGGAATTCCGGGATAGATCGATCAATTGCTGTTGACGCATCAGGTGTTGAAGTAGCAACACGACTCAGAAGTGAATTACCAGACTCCATTGTTAATCAAGATATACTGTTGGATGTCCAAATTAATAACTATGACATCAACAATATTAATCATAATAGTAACACACGGCAGAGTCCTCTCTCATTCGCAACAAAAAGGGAAAAAAAAATTGATTGAATCTGATTATTCATTGTTAATTGTAGAACTGTAATAAGTTTATAATATAAAAGCCTGTTTTTCTCTTTTCTTTTCAATTTGCCATCAATTTAACAAGTATTACAACCTTCTTCATCTACACGTCATCTCTCTCTATATAACTCTGATATTGTATTGCATTCAGTGACTATACATTCAATTAATGGAGGAGTTACCGCGACGTCACTCTGCTCTGGATATATCACATAGTAATGTCTCTGATTATTCAACAGATTTAGATAACGACAGAAATTCAAGACATTCTCAACAACCCGATAATAGCAGTGATGAATCTCATGTTAAATTGAACAATTACACTCATTTTCCAGAGGGGATATTTCAGTTTATACCACATATCCATCATAAACAAGAAACTGAAATGAATAATTCAATCCATTCTTTGAATGATGAATTCAAAAATCATCATGTGGGTGATGATTTAAACTCTCCAAATAATCACAATAACTATAATTTTGGAAATACAAGGCTTGGGAAGAAACTTAAACGTAGTGCAACCGTAGTCGATGAAACATATGAAAATTTCAATAAGTTTAGATACAGTACATTTGCTGCATTACGTCAAAAACTTTACAATATTGAAGACTTCCTTGCTCCTATTTTCAAAAAAGTTATCCCAAATTTTATCATTGCACATTATGTCTATATCATATTCATGACGATTCTATGTTCGGTAATTATTTATCCTGAGAAAAATATTGATTACATAGATGCGTTGGTATTTGCTGCAGGTGCTTGTACGCAAGGAGGTTTGGCTACAGTACAATTGAATAATCTGAAATTATATCAACAAATAGTTATTTATGTCATTTGTATGTTTACCACTCCTATCTTCATCCATGGATTCTTAACAGTTTTAAGATTATATTGGTATGAGAAACGGTTCGATAATATCAAAGAAAGTTCAATTCAACAGTATAATATGAGAAGGAGTAAAACAATTGCAAATTTAAGATCAGACACAAATGCTAGAACTATGACCGGTAATTCCATCTATAGTCGTAATCGAGGTAGAAATTACGAAAGTCATAATGCTTCTGAAGGTTTGAATAGTAGAATGGAAAGATTCGAGAAAAATCTTCAACATAACGGTGTATCTAATGATGATAATAATAAGATTGATAAGAATAACGATAGTAATGAAAGTATCAATGATAATGATGATACTAAAAAATCGTTTAAAAAAAGGTTGAATTTCAATACCAAATATAACTCGTCAACTCATGATCAATACCCAAATGATGCTTCTTCGTTGAACTATGAAAAAGATAGCCGTAAATTTGATTTCAATAGTAAAATGAACAATGATTCAAGTACAGCAATTAGTCATCTTAGTGAACCGACAGAAGATGAAGAAGAAAATGACGACGACGATGATGATGATTATATGGAGGATGGTTATCATAGCAATAATCCAAACCATACTGACAATGCAAATGAAACGCTTGATTCTCCGATGAGAACAAACATTAAATTTGGTGAGTTACCGAAACCACGCAAACACAAAAAGAGACAATTGAATCCAAGAGATTTATATATGTCTATTTCTACTCTTCAAAAAGAACCAAATACAATTAAAGATGCTGAACTAGGTCCTGCATTACATATCAAGAGTCCCAGAGAACTAAGTAGGAAACGTAAAGGAAGATCCAGTCTAAGTAGGAAAAGGTTTATCAAAGAGCATAAGCTGAAAAGACATAGAAAGAAAAACAGAGCTATTGCAGAAAAAGACAATAATCTTTTGAAAGACCAAATGGGGAGTATGGTGAATGGTGAGCTTAATGTAGATCCTAGTGATAAAAATCGTGAAAATCAAACTGCAGACCAAAACCAAAACCAAAATCAAGTTTCAGACGAAAATCAAAATCAAAATGAGAGTCTGAATCCAGATCAAAATTTAGATAATGAAATCAACCATGACAATCAAGATGATCTTTTACACAGGAAGAATGAGAAAAATAAAAACATAGAACACAGTCATACAATACATGATTTCTCAAGAAAAATATTCTCTCCCTTTGACAACACTAACAATAAAACCTTCATGGGCAATAAAAGAAATACTTTGGACTACTCGGATATTCCGATAAATGACCTTGATAATACTAATAAAGATAACTATGGAGGAAGTGAAACCAGCGAAGATGATAACTCTTCAAGTCTTCACAAACCTACCCATCAAAGAATACCAAGCATTTTTGGTAGAACATTCACAGGTTTATCCAAAAGAAGAACAATGAGTAATGTCTCTGATATGGATGATGATGAGTTGATTGAATATTATGGTCTAAAACATGTGCCTACTAACTATCTTTCCTGGAATCCACAGATTGGACGTAATTCTAAATTTATTGCACTTTCAAATGAAGAAAAGGCAGAATTAGGTGGTGTTGAATATCAATCGATGAAATTGTTAACAAAAATCTTGATTGCCTATTATGTTGGTTTTCATATTATTGCTATGGTTTTCATGGTTGCATATGTTGATAACAAACAAGAATATATGAGTAAAGTTAGAGAAGATGGTATATCGCCAACTTGGTGGGGATTTTTCACAGCAATGAGTTCATTCAATGATTTAGGATACACATTAACAGCGGCATCTATGATGCCATTTGCACAGAATGCGTATATTCTTATCATTTCAGGATTTTTCATCTTAATTGGTAATACTGGATTCCCAATTTTTTTGAGATTGATTATTTGGGTTATGAGATTATTCTGTAGGCCATTAACAATGACACATAATTCATTAAGCTTTTTACTTGATCATCCAAGAAGATGTTTCACAATGTTATTCCCTTCTGGTCCAACTTGGTGGTTAACTGCAGTTTTAGTTTTTCTGAATTTATTTGATTGGATTTTATTCATTATATTAGATTTTGGTACACCTGCATTATCATATTTACCACACGGATATCAAGTTTTAGCAGGGTTATATCAAGCATTTTCTACTAGAACTGCAGGTTTCAATGTTGTTGATATCTCTACTTTACATCCAGCAATTCAATTAAGTTATATGGTTATGATGTATATATCTGTTTTACCTTTAGCTATTTCAATTAGGAGAACCAACGTCTACGAAGAACAATCATTAGGTATTTATCAAGCCAGTGATGATAATAACTCTGATGATAAAGGTAAAATAAAATATATTGGAGCCCATTTGAGAAGGCAATTATCATTTGATTTGTGGTTTTTATTTCTGGCAATTTTCATTATTTGTATCGTTGAAGGTGGAAGACTCAAATCTGGAGATTTACGTTTTGGTATTTTCCAAATCATGTTCGAAGTTACATCTGCATATGGTACCGTTGGATTATCATTAGGATATCCTGGTGCCAATGTTTCATTTTGTGGTGAATTTAAAAAATTATCTAAATTAGTTATTGTTGCAACCTTAATCAGAGGAAGACATAGAGGTTTACCAAATTCAATTGATAGGGCGATTATGTTATCTAACGAAAAGCTTAATTTGAGAGATGATATTGAAGCATATTGTACAATGAGAAGAACACATACATTTGATACTGAAGAAGATGTTGAGAGTTTATTCCCAACTGTCACGCGTGCTGTTAGTGAATCTTCTAGGCATCTGAATCATGAACCAACTATTAGTGAACATATTCAAAATGGTGTTTTTCCATGGAATCAAATAGCTAAAAAATCCTTAAACTTAGTTGGTAAAGGTTTAGCTAGTGTTTTGACTGTTTCGGGAACATCAGCTGAAGAATATACAAAAGGAATCAAACACTACAGTACATTTGATGGAGGTAAGTCTCGAAGCAATACGAATACCAGTAGTAGGAATAGTGAATTCAATAGAAGATATAACGATAACAATAATTTCAATGATAATGAAGAAGATGAAGAAACGGAACAAGGTAGTTCAACTTCAACATTTGGAAGAAATAACTATAATGTATATAACTACAGTCATAATGATTTAGCTAATCGTGGGAATGGTGGGAGTGTTCGAAGTGAGGAAAGTGGTGGAAGTGGTAGTACTGTACCTGAACCTAAATATACAGAAATTCCATTGCAGGATATCAAACGTTCTAAATCTTGAACACAGGTAGTGAATTTATATTTGATTATTTATTAAAATTAAAATATTATATATATATATATATATATATATATATAAATATAGCATGGTATTACAATGTAATGCCTAATAGTGTAGACTAAAAACTAGTAAAAGTAAAATAAAATGTTTTAGAGCTAGTGTATGGAAAAGAAAAATTCTTTGCACATGTTGGAAATGTGTTGATATCAAAGCTTTTTTATAAAGTTTTACAATAAAAGATTAGAAATGTTGAGTAGTGAAAAGATTCAAAATGTTATTTTAGCAAAGGTTTCTTCTAATTTTATATTTACAATACTATATGATTTTATCTATTCATTATCACTTTCAAACATATCCAAGTCGAAATCATCTTCATCTATATCTTCTTTGATTTCATCAGTTTTTCCACTATCAGAATTTGTTATATTTGCAGGTTCGATATTTCCAGTTTCAGGATTAGTCTGAGTGCCAGAATTTGAGTTTTCATCATGATTGATATCATCATCCATTTCTTCATCGACATCAACATCAACATCTTCTACTTCTTCTACTTCCTCCTCTTCCTCTTCTTCTTCCTCTTGTTGTTCAATCGCTTGACGTTGACGCAGTTGAGAATAGTATGCAGATAATGCATCCAATTCTTCAGATGTGGTATGATCATTACCAATGACTAAACTTGAAGGTTTATTTAATGAAGCAGGTACTGAATTGGTCATCAATGATGAGTTGGAGATATTGGAGGATAACGTATCAGAAACAAGGGATGGTAGAGAAGGTGAGATATTGACATTGGATAAAGATTGAGATTGTGTGTTTATGTTGTTAGTACCATTATTGATATCATTCTCATCTTTCATTGTTGGTGAGATGTTTTCTTCAGCATCTATCAAAGTTGATGCATCAGGATCAACTTTAACTAATTCATTTATATCATTCATTTCATTAGTTGAATTACCGTTCATATTATTATCATTATTACTAAATTGAGTTTCTGAATCAGCAATTTGAGACTCATTCTCAAAGTCTAAACGACCTAATGCAGACTTACCAACAGTTGATTCTTGATGCCAGGAAGGTAAAGCATTTTGTCTAAGTTTCCTATTTCTATCTTCTCTCTTTTGTCTTTCACGTTTAAGATCTTCATCATCTGCCGTAATTGAGACATTAATTGTTGCTTGAGCCTTTTTAGTTGGATCATTATTATTGTTGTTATCATCTGATTTATTGTTGTTGTTATTATTGTTGTTTTTACGTCTAACATTTGTTTTATTTGCAATAGAATATAGAGCCAAAGAATCAGAGAAGGCAGGAACATATTTCATCAAAGTTGATTCAAAATTATTATCATCAATATTTAAATCATCGACGATTTTAAGATATTGAATGATTGGTTCAACTAAAGACATTAGTTTTTCTAATTTTTCTTGACCCTTTTTCTGTTCTTGAGATAAATCGTCATCTATCAAATAATCATTACATATTGAACATTCGAAATTCAATTTATCATCAGTTAATAATGAAGCAGCATCTAACAAGGAATATTTATGATGACAAGTTGGACAAATATAACCTTGTGGTTCACTGAAATTCCCAATTTCTTGTTTAACTTTTTTAACAATTGTATGAACTTTCCATTTAATTGCATCAATTGCTTCAATATTGTGTATATAATAATAAGTTCTTGAATAAAGTTTGTATGGTTGAGCTTCCTCCTTTTGTATATGAGTTGATACAAGTTTATCTTCAATCAACATATTACAAAAAGAACGAAACACTTTCCTATGCATACAACAAAGTTTAGTGATATCATCTTCGAAAAGGACATGATGGAATAATAATGCCTCCATTATAACTATACATTGATGAGGATAGAAGAGATATACCACTTGTCTCAGAAGATGACCAATTGCACTATCATTTTCAGTGAATGCTTCTGAGAGACCAGACATAGTTATTGATTAAACCACTGTACATAAAAGGAAAGAAGGTATACCATGATAAAGGTTTTATGAATTTATTTTGTACAATTAAAGTTTTCAATGAAAATAGAATAGAACCATCCACACATCGACGCGTCGATAAGAGAACCAGAAATAAATAAATAAAATCATTGGAAAAATTACCGACGCGTCTATCGACTTCAGCAAATAAAATCGACGCAATAGACCCGACGATGTTTTTTTCTTTCTTTACTCTCTTTACTCTTCTCTTTACTTTTTTTTGCAAATGTCGCCTATTGTACTGGATGGGACCACTTTTTCATCTTTTTCCACCACATTTCATCTCCTTTTTCTCACATTATTATTTGACTTCAATCTTAGCAATTACAAACAACTTGTGGTTGCTGAATTATATATACCAGTATATCTTTCTATATCTATATCTATTTTTAATATATTCATAAACCAACTATCTTGAACTGGTGTTTCCATTTTTTCATTTCTCCCCTCCTTTCTTTGACCGTTCCATTTTTTTTCCTTTTTCTTCTTTAATTTTTTGATAGAGGAAAGATAGAATAGATAGAAGATACATATCCAAACGAAAAAAGAGAGATCACAAGGAATTTGAATTATTCGATCAATCAATAAATAATGTCAACAAAATCAAAAGAATCAACTAAAACTACAACCAATGTTCATGAAGAACAACCAGAATTCATCACATATTCAACTTTCCCATCAGGTAAACATAAAGGTAAAACCCATTATATTATTGTTGGGGCAGGTATTATTGGTGTTTGTATTGCATTTTATATAACTAGACATCCTAAATTCGATCCTAAGAAACATTATATTACAATTTTAGAAAGCAAAAGAGTCGCAGGGGGTGCAAGTGGTAAAGCCGGTGGATTACTCGCATTATGGGCATTTCCTCAACAAATTGTACCTTTAAGTTTCCAATTACATCAAGATTTATCAAATGAATTTAATGGAGAATCTGAATGGGGGTATAGAAGATTAACTACAATTAGTGTTGAAGGTGATATCTCTGATTCACGATTAAATTTGATTAATAATAATCAAAATAATAAACGAAATTCTGTTAAATTAAATAATATAGATGAAGATCAAATTGATAATGGGATAACTGAAATGAAGAGAGAAAAATTATTAAATGATAGTAATAATAGTAATGGTGGGAATTTTATAAATGGAAGTTTGGATCTAGGGAGTAAACCAATGAGTAGAGCAACAACAATTAAAAAAAATTCAATTGAAATTGAATCTAATAATTCTAATTCAATTGATAAAGTATCATATCATTTACCTAAAGATTTAAGATGGATTAATGATGAAGTAATCAATGATTGGAATCAATTAGGTAATGAATTAACAACTGCACAAGTTCACCCATATCAATTTACTACATTCATTTTAAATCAGTGTATATCGACAGGATGTGTTGAATTAGTAATTGGTAAAATTGATGATATTATAATTGATGAAGAAAGTGGTAAATGTAATGGTATTATATATCATCCTTCTAGTGCAAAAGCTGAAAATGAAGGATTAACTAATAAAAGTTTTGAATTATATGGAGATAAAGTAATTTTATCAATTGGACCATGGACATCAAAAATTTTACCAGATTGTCCAATAAGTGGTCTTAGAGCACATTCAATTATAATTCAACCAGAAAATGTTAAAGAAATTAGTCCATATGCAGTTTTCACTGAATTAAAATTAAATAAAAATAAATTTGTAAGTCCAGAAATTTATGCTAGAAAAGATGAAGTTTATGTTTGTGGAGAAGGAGATTCAAGTGTTTTAATTCCAGAAACTACTGATGATGTTGAAGTTGTTACTGAAAAATGTGAAGAATTATTTAAATATGTCTCTAAATTGAGTAAAAATTTGAAAAATGGTAAAGTTTTGAAAAGACAAGCATGTTATTTACCTGTTTTAGATATACCATCATCATCAGGTCCATTGATTGGAGAAACAAATGTTGAGAATTTATATTTAGCTAGTGGACATTCATGTTGGGGGATCAATAATGCGCCAGCTACAGGTTTACTAATGAGTGAATTAATATTAGATGGAGAAGCTACATCTTGTGATATAAGTGCATTGAATCCATCATTATTCTTTGATGCTTCTTTGATTTATGATGATGAGGAAGGTGAAGAGGGTGACGATGGTGAAATGGATTCAGAAGATGAAGGTAATGGGCGACATCTAAGTGATGATGAAAATGAGGAAGAAGATAGTTATGATGAAGATGAATAAACAATGTGAGTATGCATTACTCTAACTATATTCACTGGTATACTTATTACAGCCAGTTGTCTGTGTAAATCCGCAATTATGTCTGAATAGGTAATCAACAATGTAAAAGTCAATGAAATAAATGTCGATTAGTCAACAACGTTTTCTTCTTTAAGTAGATTTAGTAAGTTTACTTTGTATGTAACTGTTCTAAGGTGTTTAATCAACAAGCATTTTAAAGCTCTGTGTAAATAATCATTTCCTACATTACTAGCTAACCGTTAGATTTTTAAACACCTCGTTTGAGAACCTAAACTTCTGTTGATCTTTTTTAACAGATTCCATCCTACAAAAATGCTTGTCTATTTACTTATTTTTAATAAAAAATAGATTCTTTTGGTTATGAATCATACTGTTATAAAGTTGTTATACTTATTTATATATGTGATTTTCATAATCGGTTGTTAGTACTGATTCTTTTTATTATGTAATGAAGTGTATTTCAACTAAGTATTTTCAGACACTTGACTATGGTTTCTATGAAATTCACCAAAAAAGAAAAAAAAACTGTTTTTTCGGAGGCTCGTTTTCTTTTACATTTGTTTCTTTCTCTTGATTGTTCTCTCTCTTCAAAATGAACTAACTGCTGAAGGTATATATAGATTTAAGTTTCTACCAACAGTATCTATAAATTAAAGTATATGTTCATTGCCACATAAAAAACAGAATATGACTTGAACATGTCCTGAAGTAACACTATGTACAAACTTTCACAAACTCAGTACACCAATATTTCCCATTTCGGAAGCGAAAAAAATTTTTTTTTTCCGTTGAAGTTTTTTTTTTTTGTGAGGCTCATGGCCTTTTTTTTTTCCATGTATTTTCTTGTGTGTCTTGTATTTCTTCTGTTTCTTCTGTTTCTTCTTTTGCTGCTGCTGCTTCTCTTTCTCTTTTTTCCCTTCTACTTTGGCATCTATTCTCGTTATGTGGAAGCTTGTACAATCTGGCCTCTCTGTGGTAGCAGGAACTGCCGAACCTGAGTATGGCCCCGGCTCCATCCATCCAGTTGCTGGTGATTTGGACGCCACAAAAAATGAGCCGCTATATTTGCCCTTAACGATTGAAGATTTAAATTTTATCAATCCAAATCATACTAATGTTGAAACAATGGTATTTTATTTCCAAGATGAATTAAATGCTGGATTTGTTCAAATCATTCATTCAAATATTATAGGTTTACATACAACTGCTCAGTTCACTTTTAAAATTTTCCCAAAATCAAATCCTGAAAAATTTATTTGGACTTCAACTAAACTTGAGAATTTTTTCATTGAAAATGGTACAGATTTCAAAGCTGATAATTTATCAATTGTACTTAAAAAGGATACAATCGATGAATATAAGATTGATTCAGCTGTTAATAAATTAACTGAAGTTCATTTAACTGTTAAAAGAATTGGGGAAAGTGTCAAATTTGGTAAAGATGGTACTACTTATTATGGTACAGATATCGAAAATCCTTGGGGTTCAATGAGACATGTTTTTTGGCCAAGATGTAAAGTCACTGGTGAAATCATATTACGTGAATTGAAAAAGGATGGAAATACTGAAAGTACTGAAAGTACTGAAACTATTGAAACTACTGAAACTACTAAAAATACTGAAAATACTGAAAATACTGAAGATGGTGAAAATGAATACATTGATAAAGAAGTTGTCAAAATTAATGGTCTTACAATGTTTGTAATGGCCTTACAAGGTATGAAACCTCATCATGCTGCTGCTACTTGGGATTTCTTAAATTATCAATCAGATAATTATACAGTTGTCATAATGGAATTTACAACTCCTCCTTCTTATAATAAAACTAAAGTTAGTGTTGGAATGGTACTTGATAAATTTGGTAAAGTTATATTAGCAACTATGAATAATGAAACTAAACATTTGGATTGTAAAATTGATGAAACTTCAGGTTGGAATATCCCTACTAAAATCTCTTATTCAATGAGTGATGATTCAAAGAAAGTTGAAATTTTAGGTAATTTGGATAAACTGTGTGAAAGAGTTGACGTAATGGCTGAAATCCCACAATTTGTGAAAAATATTGTAAGTGGTGTTGCTGGTACTAAACCTTATGTTTATCAATTTAGTAACAATATGAATTTAACAATCACTAATAATGATGATGATGAAAGCAAAGTACAAGATACCGGTTATGCATACAGTGAATCAACATTTATTACAGAAATATAATTCTTTTCTCTTCTTTTAATCTATTAATTAAATTTATAAAAAATGGTTGTATTTTTATTCTTCTCTTCTACTTGTCATGTATTTATCTCACATTTATCTCATATTTTTTTCTCCTCAATCTCTCATCCATTTGTCCACCATTAAAGTTCTTGTATTTATAATTCACCAATAAACTCTTATGAGCAAAATAACGGAAAAGCCGAGATAATCGATCTTATCGCTAAAAATTGGTTTTTCACCCCCCTCAGATAATATAAACTTTCCCTCTTATAATATATAACATTCAGTCATTTATTTCTTTTCATCTTTTACTACAATTCATCAACCAAATCAAATGCAACAGATTCAACCGTTTATCCCACCACAGTCATCACAATTTAAAGAATCCAAGCAATCTAAAGAAACTACTGATAATTCAGAGAAATCATCCCAACAAAAAGGAATCCATTATCAAGATGTAAAGATCGATACATCCGAATGGATACTATTTGACAATCATCCACCTATTTCAAAACCCAGTTTGAAACCCAGCTTAAATCCCAGTGTGAAAGGATCAACTCTTAATGAGGAGGTTGAGAATAACAGTATCTTGAGTACGAGATCTTCGAATTACAGAGTAAATAACGCGTGGTTAAAGAGTAGGGATGGGTACGTTATCAGTGATTTCGAATTAACTGATGATGACAGTGACAATGATGAAGATGATGTTGTTGACGATGTTGACCACATTGATGACCTTAACTGGGGAGAATCTTTAGTTGCAGATTTGAGAAATGAAATAGATCTCATGCTAGGTTTAAACTCGAGCTGTAAGACCGAAACACGGGAAATCGACATAATTGATAGAATAAATAAATGGAAGAGTGATTCGAGTTTTGGTAGCTTGGATAAACCTATGAAGGGAAATGTTGATAAGCAACCGTTTGATGAAGATTACCATTGGGCAAATACTTTACTTGAAATATATCATTTGAATAAATTAGATAAAATCAATGAGATAGATAGGTACCGAATTAAACAGTTCAAAAGAATAATTGGTAGTTTGAAAACTGCCTTAAAGAAAAATGATAATGTCCAACATGAAGGTATATACATGAATAACCCAACTTTAGACTCGTGCATTCCAAGTAGCTGGAAACGTACAATGTTGGATAACTTGATTAATACTAACTATGATAAAAATAACATTATATATAGTCTAGGTAATGTCGCAATTGATGACATATCCATAATGAAGCAAAATAATAGAAATTTCTGGCAGCACAATGAAACCTTGAGCACTCAAAGCATTAGCACGGGTTGGGATGGTATTACTTCATTTGAATAGCTGGTTCTAATAATAATAATTTGTATAATTCATCTATTCACTTAAATACTAATCTTTCTAATTCCACCAAGCCTATACCTAGCTAATATGAAAAATATCGTAGCTAATGTACATGTTGAACCAGCAAATGCAACCATAGAATTATAACCCCCATTTGTCTGTGTTAACGCCATACCAACTGGTAAACTGATCAAATTACAAAATGAAACAACAAAGTATGCTGTACCGTATCTCTTCCCAAAATCTTTCGGTTTAGAGATAGCTGAAGTACATAACGGAGTAAGTGCAAGTGTTCCTGCAACTGCAAACCCGAAAATTATCGTAAATGTCATGAAAACTCCCAAATGTCGACCAAATGGTAACCATAAAATCCAAATTGATAATGACATTATTGCAGACATTAAAATCATCAAATTGAAATTACCATACTTATCTGATAAAAATGTAGGTATAATACGTCCTAAAATTCCAGCTGCATTATAAACAGTCAAGGCAATTAATGATGTACTCTCTGAAAATCCTTTACTCAATGCGTATGATGGGATATATGTACTGACCATTAAAAGAGAGAATTCATTCAAAAATAAGGCAAATGTTAGAATCATAAATGTCAAGTCTTTAAATGATTTGAAATCAAATAAATCATTCATTTTTTCCTTAAAATTCATATCACTACCATCACCTTCATTCAATTGTTTGATTCTCATTATTTCTTTGTGTCTATCTTTAACAAGAATTGATGAAATCAATAATATGAAACCAATACAAAATCCAAGAGTTCTCATAGTCCACTCAAAACCAACTTTCGAATATAATGATCTACAAACTAATGGCCAAATAACACCACCGAGTGATGCACCTGGCATTGCAATTGATAGTGCCATTCCTCTTTTTTTCTGGAAAAAATGACCAATACTAGTAACAAATGGGGCGGTTAATAATGAACATCCAGGTCCACATACAAGACCAAATGCTAATATAAATTGATAAAGCTTGGTACAATTTGCTGTTGCCATTAAACCGCATGTAACTAAAATAGTACCAATATAGCATAGTTGTTTACCACCATATTTATCAAATATAACTCCTGATATCATAGTACCAAACATAACGAAAAATGAAAATAATGCGAAAATCATCGATACTGCAATCTTGTTATCATCTTTTAACATATGTGATGCAATATATGACTCAATTGCACCAGTAGAATTCCATAGACCAAATTCACCAACTAATCCAAGGAAACATCCGACTAATGTAAGATATGCAGTTTTACCTCCTTCTGGATATTCAACAACATATTCAGTAGTTACTGAAGTATTACCATTCTTAGATTCTTTATCACTACCATTAGAATCATCTACATATTCAATAGTTCCATTGGGATCATGTGTATTTCTTCGAGAACAACGGTTCTGCTTTTCTTTCAAATTGTATGTAAATTCTAAATCACGATCCGAATCAGAGTTTGATTCTTCCAATACTACCGAGTTATCCGAATCATCGGAATTC
The DNA here is from genome assembly GCA_030579495.1 of Pichia heedii. Classification (NCBI taxonomy): domain Eukaryota; kingdom Fungi; phylum Ascomycota; class Pichiomycetes; order Pichiales; family Pichiaceae; genus Pichia; species Pichia heedii. The sequence goes on along the minus strand of JAKTRA010000014.1, from coordinate 197,468 downwards.
AACTCGAACTCATCACATGGTATTGATTGGCGTCTCTCAAAATGTGCGCTTTGTAAAGAATGTGGTCTGAATGAGACAACATCACTAGACACTTCGTAATTTTCACCCTTTGGCATTTGTTAAACTTAATCCTAGTGGCAAATAAAAGCAAGAGAAGAAAGTTAATGAGAAATAATATATTTGTAGCAGATTGTAGAATTCCAATCAATCACATTTGTTGATATTCTAATACAAAAATCTGTCACTTTTTCTTTGCTCTTATCATCAAAGAAATTTCTGGAGGAAAAAAAAAGGTGAGAATTCTCATCCTTTCCTAATACGGCAATACTTCTGCAACGGAAACTGTAACCGACTAAAACCGATTCTCAACGGTTAAGTGAACACATCAGAATATAGATTATCTTGATTATGGAGGGGGGGGGAGATACACAACATTCGTATGATATCATTGAGATTATGATTACGGTCATAATTATGGTTATTCCGAAATCCAAAATGTATAGTATTCAATCTCTTGAAAGTCTTATCTATCAACATATAGCAATCCCTAAAAGAGTAAAGAATCCCAATCAGTTTTGATTTCATTGCATGATAACATCTTCTTCTGACTCGTTATGATTGATCTCATCAAGTTCATCATCAGATCCTTCTATATACTCCATGGTTTCGCTCTTCTGATATTCTCGTATCAAACTCTCTACAACATCATGACTGTCCTGAAATTCTTGAATAATATCACCACATTCTTTATCATAATCACTTTTGAGATAATTGTTAATAAAAGCATTCTTATTCATTAGCTTATCATAATTCTTCATTTCCTTTTTGAGTAAGTGGACAATTGAAGTTGAATTTGCCAACATTAAACCACTCACCACATCATTGTTGTTAGTATCTGTATTTTTAAATGTTGATTTGGGACTCATTGCCAAATGAATCGATGATAATGTCCAAGGTGCAAAATTCAGTCTTGATTTAGCTTTGATTAGAGTTTTCTGAATATTGATATTTTGCTTGCTATCTAGCATAATATTTGGTCTGATAATAATATCCATAATGGCTAGAATTGTTTCATCCTTTTCTCCTTTACAACACATTTTCAAGTTTTTATCTAATAGATCCAACACAACATCAGATGATGAACTTCTTCTAATTTCTTTAGCTGCACTTCTAACATAATCTGTAGTAAATGGAGTATAGCTTGGAGTAAGGAAATGTAAATCTGGTGTTGGTATCAATGTTGAAACTATACTTTTGAGAGAGTTATATGAATAGGATGGGATTCGTAACGTATTTGTAGATGCTGACATTACAGTTGAAATCAACTTATTTGCAGTATCAATTGTTGGACTTTCAATTTTCAAATTTTCTGTAGCAATCTCTAACAATGATGCATTATCAAATACTATATTTGCATCTGAATTTTGAATTAGCCTTTTCAATGCTAATATGGTATTATACGGCTGCACAACAACCTCAGAAGCTCCAAAAACTGAATATGTCTGAATTAGTTTTTTACTGTATCGATCACTCAAGTTTTCCAATAATAGTGAACCAAATCCTGATCCTGTACCTCCTGAAACAGAATGTAACAATTGAAAACCTTCTAAATTATCGCAAGCATCCAATTCTCTATCAATCATATTCATTACACTTTCCATACTTCTCTTTCCGTTCAAATATCCTTCGACCCATTGATTAGCTGAGCCCCCACCATGTGGAGAAATGAAAACATTTTTAGGATCAAACAATCCCTTACTATCTGAGAGTACAGAGTTTATAACTCTTGGTTCCATATCTACCAATAGAGCCCTTGGTGTAAATTTTTCATTTATACTTCTTTGAAAGAAAACGTCTGGAAAGTCATTTCTTTCGATATTTGAATAGTTTTCAACAACCGATCCGTCATTACAGATTCCATGTTCCGAACAAATCTGAGACCAGAATTGTGCACCTACTTGGTTACCACATTGACCTATATTAGTTGAATATTATAATAGTATATGTTTTGTTAGTATTTGTTCTTTTTTTTCATCTCACTTTTCTTTCTTGGATTCTTCAATCCTGTTTTTTAATAATAAACACTATTTTTTTGATAAAGTTTTTGAAAGGACGTACCTGCTTGTATAGTTAATATCTCACCTGTCATTTAAATGTTGATTGGGATCCAATTAGTGAAGAATATTAAAAGAGGAAATAATGTAAACAAAATGAAACACGTTAGAGAATGTTTGAAAAAAAAAAATGGAGAAAATGAGAAAAGTGAGAGTTAACATTAAGACTAACTGTTAGTTTTATGTAGTGGCTTTGATGATTGTATACATGTGATTGAAGAATAATATACATAATATGTTGCATAATTGGTTCAGCTATACTCTATATGTCTTATTATCTTTTTCAATCTACTCGGAAGCAGTGAAAGATTATTTATTCAAGAAATGTGAACAAAATGGATTTTGTCACAGGAATAGGCACTATGCAGCTGAAATATCAAAATCTGCTGATAATTATCAACCAAGATACTTTCTAGATCGGTCAAGTTTTCAAATAGATGCAAAAAATGGAGTGTTTAGAGGAATTATGCAAAAGGAACTGAATAATGGTACGTTCAAAGATTTAACTTTTGATATCAGTATAGTTGAAGACTATAATTTACGTTTCCAATTGGATGAAAGGAATAGAATTTCAGCAATATCAGAAGATATTAAGATCAATCATCAAAGATATAACGAAACTGGTCATTGGGCATTTCAATCAGAATTAAATACCGAACCTTTTCAATATCAAATCTTGGATGATGAAGTTATCATTGAGTACGGTGAGAATTTGGAATATAGAAGTATAGTTAAAATGTATCCATTTAGAATCACTATCTTTTATAACAATATTAAGCAAATTATTTTAAATGATAGAGATTTTTTAAACTTAGAACATTATAGAGAAAATAGTGATTCAGATTCAGACAATGTAGCATTAGAAGAGTCGACATTCAATAGTTACAAAGACAATTTCAAAGATTCTAGGACAGATACACTGCCATTGGGACCTGAATCGGTTGCATTGGATTTCACCTTTGTGAATTATACACATGTGTATGGGATTCCTGAACATGCGGATTCATTCTCATTAAAAGATACAACTGAAGGTGAACCATATAGATTATTCAATGTTGATATTTTCGAATATGAGATTCAAAGTAAAATGTCAATGTATGGATCTATTCCTTTGATGATTGCTGTAAAGGAAGATGTTTCATCGGGTATATTCTGGGTTAACGCTGCTGATACTTATATCGATATCAAGAAAACTTTCAATGAAAATAGCTTCAATAGTGGTACAGAATTTGTATGGAGCCCTGATTTTCTCAATGCGATTAAAACTCATTGGATGTCAGAGAATGGTATTATTGATGTTATTTTAATGATTAAATCTAAGCCAGTAGAAATATCAAAAGCTTATAGTGAAATAACAGGATTCACAACATTACCAAATCTGTTCTCTATTGGATATCATCAATGTAGATGGAATTACAACAGTCAAGAGGATGTTTTGGACGTTCATTCCAATTTTGATAAATATGAAATTCCATATGATACTATCTGGTTAGATATAGAGTATACTGATGATAAGAAATATTTCACTTGGGATAAAACACTATTTCCAAATCCTGATCAAATGATGTCAATCCTGGACGAGACAAAGAGACAATTGGTTGTTATTGTTGACCCTCATATCAAAAGTAACTACGAGATTGCTAGATCAATTATTGATAAGCATATAGGAATACAAAATATTAATAGTAAAAGTGTTGAAAAGACATACCATGGACATTGTTGGCCAGGTGACTCCATTTGGGTCGATTCTTTCAATCCGAAAGCACAGGAGTTTTGGAATAAACAATTTATCAACGGTAGTGAATTACTAGGATATTCAACAAATGGACATTTATGGAACGATATGAATGAGCCATCAATATTCAATGGACCTGAAACAACAGCACCAAAAGATCTGGTTCATTTTGGTGATTGGGAACATAGATCGATTCATAACTTATATGGGTTAACATTTCATGAACTAACATATAATTCCCTGATTCATAGAAATCCAACCAAGAGACCATTTATTTTAACTAGATCATTCTTTGCTGGATCGCAAAGAACGGCTGCAATGTGGACTGGTGATAATATATCTAACTGGGAATATTTGAAGGAATCAATTCCTATGGTTTTAACAATGAATGCAGTTGGATATCCATTTGCAGGAACTGATGTTGGAGGGTTTTTTGGTAATCCTTCAAGTGAGTTACTTGTTAGATGGTATCAAGCTGGTATTTGGTATCCATTCTTTAGAGCACATGCACATATAGATTCAAGAAGGCGTGAACCATGGATAGCCGGTGGCGAATATACAGATTACATGAGAGATGCTATTAAGTTAAGATATAAGCTATTGCCGTTATTCTATACACAATTCTGGAAGACGAGTAAAACTGGTGAACCGATAATGAAATCTTTATCATGGGAAAATCCAAATGACTTGAACGGTTATGAAATTGATTATGAGTTTTTTGTTGATGGACTGTTAGTAAGACCAATCGTTGAAGAAAATAGCAAAGGGGTCAATATTTATTTCCCATGTGATGATGAAACTTACTATAATTTCTTCAATTTGAATGAGAAATATGATAGCTGTCAGAATGTTTCACTTGATGTAACATTAGACCAAATACCTGTTTATTTGAAGAGTGGTAATATTATTCCAACTAAGGATAGATACAGAAGATCAGCACAATTGATGAAGTATGATCCATATACATTATATATTGTGATTGGATCGAAGGGTAAAGCGTTTGGTAAATTATATGTTGATGATGGTGAAACCTTTGCATATAAAGATGGTGATTACCTAGAGGTAGAATTTGAAGCGGATAATTTAGAGAGATTAATAAAAGGTATTGTCAAGCATAATAACTCAGGAGGTTTTGTTGGATCACTAAAGGATGAAAGGGTTTACATTAATAAAATGATTGTTGTAGGTAGTGGTATAGACACACCTATGATTGCAAGTATAAAACAAGATGGTAAAGTGTGGGAGTCTGAAGTAATCAAGGATGGAGATAATAAAGGTGACTATCTCATAATTAGAAATCCAAAGGTTTTAATTACCTCTGATTGGAGTATTACATACTAGATTTCATTCATTTTTATTTTGTAGTATATAATACTTAATACCGTATAAGTAGATGAAAAGAAGAAGAAAAATAAAACAGAGAAATAAAGAAAGAAATAAACAAGTCAAAGAGATTTAAAAAAAGTTAAAGATTGGACGGAATCAATGGCATGATATGGACGTTGATGGTGCATCCATAATATAATGGCCGATTCCTGCGCCAATACATACGGAAATCATGATCCAGAAATTGAATGTCATGAACAAAAGCATTATAATCATTGAATAACCGATACTTAATGCGTAGGCCAACGATAATTTAGTCTTGTATTTCCTGCATTCCATCTCAGTTGCAGTGTTACTATTTAAATATTGAGAGTATCTACTGTGCATTTTGTCAACAATCACCTTATAGTATTCATAACCCAATGTAAATAATGCTACGGCAATCATGGCAAATATCAATTGAGTCTTAGTGGTAACCATAAGCTTATCGGTCAAAATACAGAGATTTTCATAATCAGTATTGAATGTCATCGACATCTTACACATTTTCATGCCCGGTTTATGTGGCATATCTGGCATATCTGGCATCTTGTGATCCATATTCATGGAATGCATATTGTGGTTCATGTGGCCCATATGATGGTCCATTTGGTGGTCCATTTGGTGGTCCATTTGGTGGTCCATTTGATGATCCATTTGATGATCCATGTTCATATTCATCATATTATCGTGACAGTGTGATTTTCCCGGAATGTTGATTTGAGCGGTTTTGGTGTTTTTAGTAAAGAGTTCATGAAATGAAGCTCTAAGTACTTGCATTACACCCTGGGTTTGTAGCATGTATTTATAGAAGATGTACAATGCAATGTAAGAACAGAACGGGGTTTCATAACAATATCCAAATCACTCTACTTTATGAGCAAATTATACCAGATTATTGTTGTGCAGAACCCGTTATCGTGATTACGGGCTTTGTTTGTCCAGTTACAGTATATTCTTTATCTTTTGTATATATATATTCTGTATACATTCTATCGGTTATATATAAAATGTACTTCTATCTCTAACAGTCTACTCATTAAAGGGTCGTAATTGAAAATGCAAGTCGAATGGGGGTGGTTCAATTGCAAGAGATTCTGGATATTGGTTGATTTCCAATGAATTATCAGACGGAATTGAAGCATTTTTCTTCGGAGGTATTGGTTTGAATCTTATTATCATCTTACTGAATAGAATGTACAACTCTCTGAATGCAAAGTTGTTTCCTAAACATTTCCTGCAACCAATTCCAAAGGCGAAATGTTTCATAGATTTATCAATGACTAACTTTTCGGTAAAATCATTATCAATTATTGTTGTTAGCCATCTCTCTGGTATAAACTCCATTGGATTTGGAAATTTATCAGAATCATGATTGGCAGCCCAACAATTCATAAATAATGTAGTACCTTTTGGAATAACAGCATTCTGATAAATTATAATATCAGTCGTTTCCCTTGGCAATGACATTGGTAAAACTGTGAATAGTCTCAAAGTTTCGTTGATTATTGCCTTGATGTATTCACTCTTCATCTCAATTCCACATTCTCTATATGCCAACTCACAATCATGATGATAATATTGAACCAAATCTTCAAATGCTTTATCCCACATTTCAGGATGATAATTAACAATTTGATGTAATCCATATTTGAAATTTAACGGGGTATTATCCAATCCAGCACTTACCATTGTAAGGCATTCCGATGTTATCTCCTCTAAGCTGAGTTTGAATTTAGCTTCATTTAAATAATTGTACATCATTGTATTTTTCAAATCTTCAATCTTATTGATAATTTTAACTGGATCATTCAGATTTCGGTTATTCTCTAATTTCTTTAATAAAGTACCATTGTTAATATCAATGAAAAGACTTTCTGCATAATTGTAAAATATTCTCAAGTAATTCTCTCTTTTGAAGTAGAGTTCTTGGAACTCATGATTGTGATTTGAGAGTAGATTAATTAGAATTCTAATAGAATTTGGTAGATAATCTTGTGGATTCTGTATATGGGATCTAACTTTTGTAATTTTATTTTCAGTTTCAATAATTTCATTCCCTAAGTTTTGATGAATCAAATCATTGATATCAAATTCAAACCCATAGGTCAACCATAACGCAACTTTCAAATGAAAATATTGTGTTTCCCTCAATAAATCGTTTGATATTATACTCGAATGGCCTTCAGCATTAGTCATTGACTTATTTATAATCTTATTGATCATATCATTACATGCATCATTCATTATAACATAATTGAAATCATTATTACGTCTTTCACTCAAAACTTTTTCACTCAAATGTTTCCTAGACTTCCTATAAGAATCTCCAATTGGAGTTGTACCAACTGTATATATTCCCTTGGATAAAATCTTATGAAAGCTGTATCCTACAGGTCTAGAATTGTTAGCCTTTATATTATTGGAGCACCAGAGTTGTTTAATGGAATTATACGTATTTGCAACTACAACCAATCTTGTTCCCAATTTAATTTGATAAACATCACCATATATTTTGGAAAATCTTTGAAATTGTAAACATGGTGATTCCTGCCATATTTTAGGTTTTGGTATCATTATCTCAAGTCCATTTAAGATCGGGAATGGCGTATAAACCATATTCAGATTTTTGATTCCATGGGGGGTAATGAAATAATTGATGATTGTTGCCGAAATAAACCCAAATGCGCAATAAACAAGAAATTTCCAAATAATATATTGAAAGCCACTATTATACAATTGAATGGGGTTGTTAATGTCAAGTATAGCCTTGCACATAACAAATAGCAAATAAGAGGAAAACAAAAGAGGTTGAGAGAAGAAAAAATACCGAAAATACAAGCAAAGATATAGCAGTATGATACAGTGTAATACAGTGTAATAAGGTTTAGTACAGTGTGGTTTAGTGTAGTATTTTGTGGTGTTTGTATGTTGTTTATAAGCCAGAGCAAATAGATGCTCTATCAGAAAGAACACCAGTCGAGTTGAAACTCTGATTAAAAGGGAAAGCGTTGAACACAATTTCCCCTTTTGGTCAACAGCGAATTCTTTAGATTCATGTAGTTGATGTTATCCCGGTGTATCTCTTTAGTGTTTTTCTAGAGTTCTATCTGTGATCTATATCTTATAACATTGAGAGAATGCAGAAGGCACCTGATGGGTTTCAAAGTACAGCAGAAGCCCAAGTGAGGAACAATATTCAATCTCTGAATGAGCTGAAACCTCAAATGGAAAATTTGAAAAAAGTTGTATCCGATTATATCACAAGTGTTCAAAATGCCATATTAAAGAATAAATCATTATATCAAGTTAAATTATCACAATTAAAATCAACAGAGCAACAACTGAAATCTGAAATTGAGTCAAACAAACATTTGCGTGAGCAACTTTTGGAGGAACTATCGAATGAAATGAGAAATAAAGATCAATCTTCTATTAAAGTTGAAGAGATGAAAATTCAAGAAGAGAATTTGGAGAAGCAAAAGCAAGAACTGACAAAACAATTACAGGATATTGAACTAGAGTTAGTTTCCAAAACGAGAGAGATTAACGAGCAAAGAATTTCTTTGAAAAACCAAACAACTCTTGTTAGTGATAAACTCTATCAATTCGAACAGCTTCTAGGAATGAGAATCGAGTCATCATCCAGAAATGAAAATGACACAGACATTCAACATAGTAATACACAAACTAATGAAGGTGGAAATGGAGGTGGTTTGGGTGTAGAGAATATCAAATTCATATTCAAGAATGTTGATCCATCAGACTTTACAAGAGAAGTTTGGTTTATTTTTGATCCAGAAAAGGTTTCAATTGTTTCAACATATCCTGAAATTCCAAAAGAAACGTGTAATGAAATAGTTGAAAACTTCACAGAACATAAAGAAATTGGAATACTTTGGAAACAAATGAGATTTTCTCTTCAATCCAAACTTCTTTCTCAATAATGAATTATATCTCATTCATTGTTTATTTTTGTAAATTAGTCTTTGTAATATATTACGTATATTCATCTAGTTAGAACGGTAATATATAGTTATCAAGTTATACAGTATATCAACATTATGAATTTTCTCAACTGACAACCAATTCCATTTTTCATCATGTTTTCATCTTTTTTCATTCAAGATTTTTTTTTTTCTTTTCTGAGTGATTTCCCTCTCTTGGTCAACAATGAGTGATGAAGGTACCAGCAATATAAAGCATGAACTAAATGCAGATACACCTAATGCTGAACCTGATCTGAAGAAGGTGAAACTCGAGGAACAAAGTACAGAGAAATCCACTGAAGAATCTCAATCAACAACAAACCAAATTGATGACTTCGTAAATTCACCATCTCCAATTCCACATGCACTTACATCGAAATCACGGATGGAAATAATAGCACAAATAAATGAGTTACAGGAATATAATACAGAATCAAATAATAAGGATAAAGATCATCCTTTATCAAATGATGATCAAATCAATGATACAGATATAAATAATACAAGTGATTCAACAAACATCAAGAAGGAGAAAACTGTCCAAGTGAATGAAAATACTGCTTCCTTGAATTCAAAGATAATAAGTCAATCAAAGCGTAAGTTTGAAGATATAATTGATGGGTCAGATTTACGTAAGTTTCTTAATAAGACGTTATCTAGTTACTTAGTGAAAGGTCTTGATGAGATTGTCAAATTATGGGAATCTGGATATTTTGAAATTGAAGACTGTAATGATAACAAAGATGGAAGTAAAGATGATGAAAACAGTACTTCAGTGAGTATAGATAAACAACTGAAAAGAAAGGTATTGCTAAAATTTTCTGAGATTTTGAAACAATTCTCCGAAGAGTGATTGTTGTTAGAAAGACACATGTTAAGCTGAATTTGAAATTATAAGTATATATACTATAAACAGACTTCATATACGTAAATTCAATAACAAAAGAAACAAAAAGAAACATAAGAAAATACTATATATCCAAAGCTTACTTAAAATTTTTTCTCATAAATATTATACCTATCATCTCTTAGTAAATCCAAAGTATAACTTGATAATAATCTAATTAGACCGACTTTCCAACCTCTGAAAATTGCTTGTAGTCCCTTATTTTCTTCATTTTCATCGACATCAATTTCAAGAGATTGTCCTTCATAATTCAATGGTTTGGATCCAACTATAATGTAGTAAATTGTTGACAGGTATCCATAATAACCACCAAATTCAACACACATATCGTCTTTTTTAACTTGCATAATTTCAGGTAACTCATCTTTATTAGTCAATAAATAATTCACTTGTGCTCTTGACAATAAAGTTTCAAATGGTAATCTAATGAATAATCCGACAATTTTCATAACAACAATTGCCATATTATAAACATAAAAATTATTATATTTATTAATTTTCATTGAAGTTAATAGATAATCTGGGTAATTCAGTGTGAATGATTTGACAAAATTGGTTATTAATGATGGAATTACTAATGCTTTAGGAATACTGAAAATATGAAATTTTGGTATATTCCAAATAATTTCCCTAAATGAACGACAACCTCTTGAACTAGTTGTAATAATGAACTTCATACGAATCAATTTTATCTGTGATAGAACCAAATTTGCAAAGATATTGCTGAAAATACTCAACGCTAAACTATAATTGATATTTGGTGAATGAATCATATCAACAAATAATGGATCTGGTATACCAATTATACCTGAAATAAAACCTGTGAACCATGATTCAAGTGTGTATTGTAATGTATTCATCAGAAATGTGGTATTTACAGCTTTCAATATACCTCTTGGACCTTCTTTTGTTAGTAATGAGCTAATTATATCAAATATGTTCAAAGATTCAGGTTCAATCAGTATATTGATGAGCTCTTTATTTTCTTTTTTGAGTTTACTATTTTTCATATCAACATGTTGTTTTTTATTAAATTGATCATCAGTTGGTTTATTCTTCAAATCATTATCCTCATGTAAAGAGTCATTATCAAAATAAGTATCACGACCTTCGATTTCATCATCTGAATCAGAAGTATTTTCACTAGTTATATAACTTTCTTCAATATTAGTTGTTTGTTTGTACTTATTATTGGTTTTACTACTAATTCTATTATTGATTTTGAATGATCCAACTTGTAATAGAAGAGATGCCACATCGAATGGTTGACTCAAAATACATCTAAACCATCCTTGAATAAATCTTGTAGTTAAAGTTATCATTATTGTTTTCAAATTTGACAAATCGAATAATTCATTCCATTCTAAATCTTTGAAAGATTTACCATATGATAGTGATAAATCTTTTGATAACAGTGGAGATTTGGCCGATGCTGCGATTCTAGATCCAAATCCATGGACTCCAATACCGTTACCATTATTAGATACACTTGATCCTAACCTTACACCATTGATTTGAGCTTGAACAAATGGTAAAGATTGCGAAATAGTTTGGGAAGTTGATGTGTCTATTATTCCTATTTCCGGTTGATATGCGATAGGGTAATGTAAATCGAATTCTGAACGTGAGACATATGGACGAAGTGAACCATCAAGATATTCTTGAGTATTCATTTATTAATTGTATAGATGGATAGAACCTGTTGGTGGTAAAATGAACTCATAAATCACATAAAAAAAAGAGAGGAAAGGAAATAAATAATATAAAATCAATTGAAAATCAATTTAACGATTTATTATCTGAAAGGGCCTTAACAAGGAAGAAAATTTACTCGATAAATAAATGATGAATATTAATGAATAAATAGTAATGATATCATTTAAGTTATAGATGCAGATACAGATAGTTATCTATGTGGATATATATATATGGATAGATAAATAAATAGGTATACGATATATATAGTATAACTAAGGATCATCGGATATTCTCCATGACTTTAAGAGTCTTAAATAGTTGTAATCACTACTTGGACCAAACATACCAAATGAAATTGGGGACATGAAGATGAAGAAACCTATAACTAAAGCATACAGAGACAAATACCAGAAGATTGTAAATTTTTTGGAGTTAACTCTAATATCAATGTAATCAACAACATAACACATTACAAGCATTGCAAAATAAAGTGCAGGCATATAGTGATGAACATATTTGACACGACCCATAATAACAAAGGGGAAGAAATGTAAAAACCAACCTAAGAATGGATAAATACCACCATAGATCAATTTATATAATGATGATTGATTATCAACTAAAACATCCGAGATTGAATCTTTACCCTTTAAACCAAAATCATCAAATTGTCTTTGCCATCTGAATATATAACCAACAACGATTCCTAAAAAGATAAAGATTGAAAGAGTTGAAGTCCAAGTAGTTGCAGGAGATCCAATTAAGAAATATTTATAATTATCATCACCCCAACCACAAAGTCTAATACCAACATTTAAAGTTGGCCATTGCCACCAATTTGAAGCTAAATCATCTTGTTTTTCAACATCAGGAACTAAAGCATTATTTGTTGCCATCATTGCAATATTTAATTGAATAAAATCTTTGAAGAATGAAGTTTTAGGTAATTTAAAATCTTCTGGAGGATTTGGTAAATTTGGATTTGTATGATCTTCAACATTCCACCAAGTTCTTTTATCTCTTTTGAAAGGATTTGGCCAACAAACAACTTCACCTTGTCTAAAACCCCAAGGTGGTAATTGACTATCAGTTACACCTAAATAACAACCTAAAACTTCATTTCTAAATCTAACAGAAGAAGTTAAAGGATGTAATTTTAAAGCATCTTCTTTACCATAATGATCGACTATTTCAACGATCCAATTATCTTTATCATCACCAATATTTGAATCACCATAACCTGAAACTTCCCAAACACCTTTAGTAACAGGAGCAGGAATTTCATGAGAATGTAAATTTCTACCAGTCATTTTATGTACGATTCTAACTTTCATACCATCAACGACATAATGAGATTCTTTAAATTCATTTCTTGGATCATCTCTAGCTAATTCAAAGATCCAATCATTATTTGCATCTTTATGAGAATAAGTTGTAACTTGTTGTTGATTTGAACCTTCGGGATAAGTTTGAATATGAGAATGTAATAAACCACCACTTAAAGATTGAGATTTAAGTGTCACAGTTGAATCTATTGTCATTACATCTCTTGGACCTGAAGTTAAAGTTGAATTACTTAAATTTGCTTGAAATAATGAAGACATTGTTGCATCACCAGTTCCACTACCAGATAATAAATCAAAATGAATTTTAAAGCAAATTGCGAAAACTGTCATTGGTATAACACATAAAGTGAAAATTCTAGCTAACCAATGAAAGATATAAGCTTTAATTGAAATTTTTTTACCAATTTGACCAAATAAATACCATAAATCAATTATAGTATAAATTCCAACTAAAGCAGTAACGAATAAACCAACCATTTTAACTGAATCTACACAACCGATACTAATACCTGTTAAGATTAACCATTTAAACCATTTTCTTGTGAAAGCTTTTGAAGGATCTCTATTGATATTATGGAATGTATAGAAACATAAAACTGTTGTACATGTAAAGAATAAAAGCATTGAATCTAATAAGATGAATCTTGCCAAAGTTGTATAAGTTGTCTCTAAACAAACCATTAAAGTGAATAACCAAGTAACTTTCCTATTATAACCGATTTGTTTCATTGTAAAATAAGCAACTGGTACCATTAAAGCACCAAAAGTTGCATTAAATAATCTCATTTTAACGAAATCGATATATTCTGGATATTCTTCACCAGATGGGAAATCCCAAGAACCATTATAACCTGCTAAATAACCTGAGAAACCAACAAGCATTTTACCTAAAGGAGGATGAACATCATGATAGAATGAATGTCTTAAATAATAAGAACCGAATTTACCAAAATGAGCTTCATCCCAAACGACATGGTTATTAATACCAATTTTATACATACGAACAAAGAATGATAAAATTGTGAAAATAATTGGAGCTAAATAATTTTCAAGATTTAATAAATTTTCATAACTATAAGTTGAAGGAGTTGCTGGAATTTGAGTATCAATATCTAATTTATTACGATCTTTCTTTGCTAATTTTATGAGTCTTTCTTTCATTTCAGATTCGGTAATATTATCATCTGATGAATTTTCATTATCAGATTTTGACAAGATCTCATTCTTCAATGAGCGAGACATGATGAGATTGATGATGCAATGATAATAGAAAAGGAAAAAAAAAAAAGGTGATTAGTATAGTTTTAAATAAGAATAATATAAAGATTTAATGTAAAGTAGTTGAAATAAATTCAAAAAAACAAAATGAAATGAAATGAAATGAAATACAACAATAATAACAATAATAAGAAAAACCAACATCAACCACAACAATGCAAAATACAAAATGACGAGACTCTATGACACGGTGTCCTTCTCGAAATTAAGTGAAATTTGAGGTTTTTTCTCTCTTTTTCACTTAGTGGAATAAAAAAAAATAGAAAAAAAGAGAAAATATTTTATTTTATTTGTTACGCGTAATAAATCACGTGTCGTATGATTAACTGACTGTGTGTGTGTGTCCTGTCAGTCATATACACACCTACATACACGCTTCAAAAAAAAATAAAGGGGTCAACTGGGAATTGAACCCAGGGCCTCCTGCACCCAAAGCAGGAATCATACCACTAGACCATTAACCCTTTTATTGGTAGTTCGGTGTCAGCAGCAACCCTCAATACAATATTTCCACGTGATATATTAACCCAAATAGAGAAAGTTCTAATTTTTCATAAGAAAGTTTTTCAAAAAAAATTAATATCAAAGTTAATTGACTATAAAACTAAACAAGCTTAAAGCTGCATGAATATTTTAAGAGAGATATATCAACAATACAAACAATACTCTATAAAACTTATATAGGGTTAGCTTTTGAAGATAATTTACTTACCTTTTATAAGTATTAATAAACTTGAAAAATTATACTTAATTATTTAATCATTTAAAATAAAGCAGTGTACGATTATAAACTAAGTTATTACTTTTTAATTTTGTAAGTGAATGATCTAGGTTCCAAATTAGATAATATATAACTTCTTTATTTATTTTACTTACTTTTGTTGTAATCTATTTATTCTTTCTGTTAAATCCATAATGTCAGCAATATGAACGTTACTTAAATAAAACTTATATAAAACAAACACTACAAACTACAAGGATATACATGTATACAAAGCGTAGTATGTGGAATTACCCTTCTATTTAAATACTAATTCCAAATACTACTTTTCAACTCTGTTCGTAGTTCTTGTCAACTATTGGTTAAATATAACAATGTACTTCAAGATTGATTAATTCCATTGTCTAAATAGCTAAACCTATTGTTTAGGATTAGCGCCTTGAAAACTATCTTTCGGATTTATCTTGATATTTTACCAATGTCAACAACTTTATCTACATTAATTCATATTACTAATTAGAATTAGACTCAAACTAACTCTTCTTGAATTAGAGTAAAGTAAGAGTCAGTCGTGTGACTTGTTATTCTAATTAAAGAATTATCGATTCAACGAAGAGCACATAGCCAATCTCTTACAAAAATTTGTAAATTGGGCGTGTGGCGTAGTTGGTAGCGCGTTTGCCTTGCAAGTAAAAGGTCATCGGTTCGACTCCGGTCTCGTCCAAATATTTTTTTCCCTAACTATTTTTTCCCAGATTTTTTGATTTCATTTACATGATTTTATTGAAATAATTGATTTTTAATAATCGTTTCATTACTTCCTTTCTTTTCTTTTCCTTTCCATTCCATTCCATTCATTTTTTTCTTTTGGTTCTTTACTTCTCTTTACAATAAATAACTAAATATGGGTAATTCACCTTCCAAAACTACGAGGAAGTTTGTTCCAACGAAGAAACCAATGGATAAATTATTGAAAAAAGATGGTATATATGACGATTTGAAAAGAAATCTTAGGAAAGATTTAGAAGATAAAAAGAATGTATCAAATAAAATCTATACGAGTAGACCACCTGAACAATTAGAGAAGATGGGTAAAGACAATGATTCTTCTGATAATTTATTCACGAAAGCTGTTAATACGGGGATGTTGAATGTAAAAGATTCAAAAATTACACAACATTTTAATGAGAATCATGAATCTATACAAGTTTTGAAAAATCGAGTAAATATTGAGAAACAATATGCCGGATTGTTTATACCGAAAGATGCTGATAAGCCTGATAAACCAGATAGATTCTTAACTGAGAAGGAGAGGGAAGAAATCAATAATCCTGAAATCAGGAAACAGAAATTAACTAAGAAGAATGAAAATTCATTTGGATTGTTTGATTCAAATAAGTTGACTGAATTCATAACTGATTATAAGGTTTTAGGAGAGGAGAAGTTAAGTAATAAAATAAAGGAGGAGAAGATTAATGCAAGTAATTATGAGAAATTTAAGAAGTTAATTGATGAAGGTATACTCGATTTGCCAAATCATAAAGTCACATTACATGAAAGTGTTGATCCTGAAAGTAGGAAAGTAAAGCAAAAGCTTATAATTGTTAATGATAATTGGGTTGAGAATATTCAAAATGAAATTAAGAATGATGAAGTTGGTGAAGATTATAAGGTATCAAAGAAAGATAAAGAAATATTGGAACAATTTAAGATGCTTGAAAGTTTAGTCAGTAAATCACAAATTCAAAGCAAGAAAATTGACGGTGAGGAAGATAATGAAATAATTATGAATAGACGTCCAAAGCAAGTTTATAAGGATATAAAGAAAATGATCTAATGTGTGTATATATTATATGAACAGTATGTAAATAGTTTGTAAAATTGAAAGAAAAGAAAAGAAAAAAACAAAGAAGAAAAAGAAGAAAAAGAAGAAAAATTAAAAGCATATTTTAGTTATATTTTCGAAAATTTTATCAATTGAATCTTTTGGTTGAATTTGATCTATATTACAACAATCATTGATATTATTTTCATTATTATTTTCATTATTATTGTTATTATTACAGAATAAACAATCATCAATTTTAATATATTTTAATGGATGATTTTTATCAATCCCATCAATTAAAGATTTTGGTAATGAAATTAATCTCCACCATTTATCATAAACTCCAGGATACATATTACCTAAACCGAAATGCATTGGTACATTATTTGAGCCAAGAATTTCGAAATTTTGTAAAAATGAGAAATTATCAAACAATAGATTTTTATGATTTAAAATAATATCAAATTGAATTTGTAAAGTCAATGATTTTAAGTTTGGGTATTTTGTTGAAAATAAATCAAGTAATTGATTTTTATTCAAGTTTTCATTAATAATTGTTAGATTTTTCTCAGATTTGATTTGAATTGATAATTTTTCCAATGATTTACTATTGAATTTGATTAAATCAATATAAGCATTGATAATCTCATCCAATGAATTGGAGAATAATGTATTGTACCTTATTATCAAATCTAATTCGATAAATTGATTCGGCGAAGTTCTCTCAAGCAGAAATTGAGGTATAGAATCATTTTCTGCAGATCTGATATCTAATTTCAAGTATTTCAAATTACATTTACTTGAATTTGAATAAAATGTATGTAATATTGAAAGATTAGGTATTGAATTTGTAATTGCGACATCAGTTAGTTCTAAATATGTTAGGTTTTGCAGGAAGTTCAAATTGATTTCCTCATTATGAAGTGTGGTTTTGAGTAAATTTTGGTTTATGTTGATGGAATTCAAGCTTAAACTTTCTATATTTGAAAATTTTTCCAAATAATTGAATAAACTATTATGTTGTTTTATATTGAGATTAAGTAATAAATCAGATAATTTGATAGTCTTATGCTGAAATGAGAGACGTAAATGACTCAGTTTATCATATGATTTCTCATTAATTAGTTTAAAGATATCTCCGATTTCGATATTATTCTTTATATTTGATAGTGAGAATTTGTATAGATTATGGAAACATAGATTATTGTTAATGATATAATTGAATGGTGATAACGAGGAATGAATATTCAAATTGAATTGAAATTCAATCAGTTTTTCAGATGAATAACCATTTGATAGGATTTTATTCAAAATTTCAAATCCTAATGGGTTATTGCAAGATATATTGAATAAATTATCAAATAATACATTACTATTATTTAACAATTTTTCCTGGAAATCGTAAAATTCCAAAGGTAAATTAACGACAACAAATTCACCAATTAGTTGTGATAGTGAACTATTCTTATTTAAAGATTTGATCAGTAATATAAAATTTGATTTCGATTTGATGTATGTAGTGAAATTATTCAAGGTGTATTCAGATTCAAAACTTGAATAATTGGAATCCATAGTAATCGACCTATATAATGAACCATTTGATACGGCGTTGAGATATTTACAAGTTCTGGATAATGCCAATAGATCAAATTGTGATAAGGATTTTGATATAAGGTCGAAAGGACCTGGTATTAGGATTTCCTGTATATTCATTTGCACTCAAAGAAGAAAAAGAAGAAAAAAAAGGGAGAAAAAAAAAACAGAGAGAAAAGGATAGAGATCAAGAGATCAAGAGATGAATAGATGAATAGATGAAAAGGTGAAGTATCAAGGTAATATTGTGTGTTACATTCAACAGATGGGAGTTGGTATTTAAATAATAGACAAAGAAGTATAGTGAAGAAAGTTAAAAGAGAGACAATGAAGGAATAAACAGTAAAAGCGATAAAACCGTCGTGTTTTTCTTTTTTTTTCAGAGTTTTACAAGAAACAGGTGAAAATATCGGAAATTTGCAACAACGTTGAGATGAGTTGATGTTGTTGGTGTTGGGTATATATATATCTTTTGTATTTCTTTTTCATGACTGTATCAATAGAGATGTCTGGGAAAGAAGTAGAGACAGAGATTGATCCTTTAGAGAGTATTGTTAATAGTACAGAGTTGGATAATTATGATGACAGTGAATCCTCACTTTCATTTGAACTGTATGGAGATACGTTCAATAAGGAACGAATTATGAGAGAGATCAGTGAAGAGGAGAATGAAAACTTTCAAGTAGGTGAGTTTTTACTTAAATATTACAAGTATCAGGATTTAGGGGAGTTATCAAATGGGTTTGCAACAATAATTGAAGGTATTAATGAGGAGTTGATTGATTTAGTTAATGATAATTATTTGAGTTTTGTTAATTTAGGTAAATCAATTGATGGTTCATTAGATTTAATACATGATATTAGAATCGATTTAAGTGAATATATGAAGAATTTGAAAATAAGTAATGATAATATCGATAGGGATTTGAGTAATTTATCGAGTATTGGAGAAATGAGAGATAAATTGATTGAAATGAAGAGTACTATTAATAAGATAATGACATTGAATGAAATGATTGAATGTTTTGATAAATTATGTTCACAATTCGATGCAAATGAACAGAATGGTGATATGATACGAGAGTTGGTTGGTGTTTACCTCGGTATTGAGAAATTGATGAATAAGTTAAGTCAAATATTGAATAATGAAGTTATTGAAAATATGATGAAACGTATGAATGGTTTGAGAGTAGAATTCACTAGTTTAGTTAAAAATTATCTAGCTAATCATCATAGAATGGATAAAGTGGAAGTTTTCGAAGTATTCAAAATGTATCAGTTAGTTAAAGGAATATGAGAGAGAGAGAGATAGAGAGAGAGAGAAAGAAAGAAAGAAAGAGGAAATTTCAATAGTAATATAATACTATTTCTTACTTTATTTTCAATTTTAGAAAAGAGGAATATAATCAATTGTTATAAATTTGTATATAAATATACTAAAGCGGGAATATATAAGGTATTAACATCATCAATATTTTATATGATAATATTTTCCATATTTAAACGGTTATGAACATCAGTTTGTACTTCTTTCCAAATGGCAAGTTTATCTTCTTCATTGATATTCTTGTTATGCAATAAAACTTTACGTAGTGGGGTATTAACTCCTCCTCCAGATGATTTTTTCATTTTGTTTGATGTAATAGCAGTTAATTTAGCAATTTTAGCTTTAAATTCTAATCTACATTGATATTCAATAGCTAGATTGAGCATATAATTTTCAATAATATTTCTCCATTCAAATTTGAAATAACAATCATAAGTTATATCATTAATTAAACCTGTTTCTGAATTTATTTGTTCAGGTCGTATTTCAAATGAATCTACAAGCATATGTGCATGTCTCATCCTAGCTCTTTGTACAATAAAAGAAGCAGTTTTTTGTCTAAAATTGTCATCAAAATGTGCTTCTTTATATATATCTGAATGTGCAAGATATTGTGCAATTGTTGCATCAGGTGCATGTGGTGGTATAATTTGAATACGTAAATTTTCTTTGAAAGGAGTGCTTATTATTTGAGGAATTTTACCATTCCATTGAGGTTGTAATTGAGGATAAATTAATAACGATCGTAAATCATTTAATTGCCAATTTTTGAGTGGACGTTTGGTGAAAACAGGTCTACCATTTGGGAATCGAGGAACTTCTAGATCTGGAGAATAATAATCTGAGAAATCAGTTGGTAGTGCCATTTGAAGTGGTATACTTGATGTTGGGTTATAATTTAATGTATTTGTAGTATTGGATGTTATATTCGTATTAAAAGTATTTGTAGTATTTGTTGTGAAAAGAGATGTAGTTTCAGTAGGAGTAGATATCATTGAAAGGGTATCTGATTGATTTGTCCAATCTGCTAAAGACTTTTGTTGAGCGAGCAGAAGAGATCGTGCAGCTTCATGTGATAAACTGCAACCTGATTTCCCTGAATCGATTGATGAACATTCATCGGATGATGCTCCTCCACTTATTGCAGTTGAGTTTTTAAGTGGTGAGCTCACATAAGTTGAAGTTTGATCCTTTAACAGAGGTTTTGATGGTGGTTTTATTGGAGTCTTTGATGGTGCCTTCTTTGAAACCTTTACTGAATTTAATGGTTTTGTCTGTTCTTTAGATATTGGGTGTCCTTTCATTTTAGCAAGATGAGCAGTAACATCTTGTCTAGCACGGTGCTGAAACTCCGGCGGCGTAGTGTACTTGTCACCGCCATTACGGAATAGCATGTATCCAAACATTGTCTGTGTGAAGAGTGAGTGAGGGGTATAATGTATATATTTAGATACTAATCTCTTGAATATTTAAAATATCTGAATATCTTTATACAACAAGAAGAAAAGACGATTACAAACTCGTAATAATGAATTCACTTCTTTCTTCTTCTTCTCCCCCCCACTTAACTCAACAAGAAAAACAGAAAAAAAAAGGAGGAATTCTCCACCAATCTCCTCGGAAGGAAAAAAATTTTTTTTTTTTTTTTTTCTGATTTTCTTTCTGATGGTGGAAACAGTCTTTCTTTTAAATTGTGTAGAACAATCTGGTTCAGTCAAACAGCTTTCCCCAATCACATCTGCAATGTCTAATTGGATGAAACTTATGGCAAAGAATCCATCACTTACTGGTGGGAAAATTAGGTCTAAAAACCCAAAATCAGTCTCCGTACACACACACACTGTACAGAGAACTTCATTACATACATTGGCTCAGCAACATGAAAAGCTAAAGTCTAATGTGAAGTCTTCTTTACAATTAGATGATGAACCCATTGGTGGTGTCGATAAATCTACAGGTAGTAACCCAGGTAAATACATTGCTATGGATTGTGAATTTGTCGGAGTAGGACCCGATGGAACTCAATCAGAACTTGCCCGTGTATCTATAGTAGATTTCCATGGTAATCTGGTGTACGACCAATTCGTAAAACCTCAAGAGAGAGTAACAGATTGGAGAACTCACGTATCTGGGATAAGACCTGACAATATGAAACATGCAATTACTTTTAAGGAGGCTCAAAAAGATGTTTCTGAAATATTACGCAATAGAATATTAGTTGGTCATGCTGTACATCATGATTTAGAAGCTCTGTATTTAACACATCCTCGTCGTGATATACGAGATACTGCTAATCATTTACCCTTTAAAAAAAAATATTCAAAGGGTAAAACCCCAAGTCTCAAAAAATTAGCTGCTGCTATTCTACAAAAAGATATCCAAGGTGGTGAACACTCTTCAGTTGAAGATGCAAGAGCAACAATGCTGATATACAAGAGTGATCGTATGAGATTCGAAACTTATAGAAAATCAAAAAATGTTTAATCTAATTATATAAAATGTATATCTTGAGTATATGTTTATTTGCTAACTAAAAAAGGAAGAAAACTATGCAGAAAAATGAAAAATGAAAAAAAAATAGAAAGAAACCTAAAGTAAAGTAAAGTAAAGTAAAGTAAAGTAAAGTAATGTAGAAATAAAAAAAAAAACAACCAATGAAACTAACAGTAAAAACAAAAGCAAAGCTAAATAATTCTACTTGTTCAATATCAGTTCATCACCATCACGTAAACTATCCTTATAAATACTACTCAGATTATCAACTAATCTAGCCTGAATATTGAAACAACGTCTTTTAGCTTCAATAGGTATTGCTGCAATTCCTTCAATATCAAATTTACTAGCTGTAAATGCAGAATTAATAATACCACTTATCTTACAATCGGCCTTGAATCCTTTAATACCACATTTTGATATCTCTTCACTGAAATCATCATTATTCATTAGTTGTACAATCATATCTAAAACTATCTCTAATAAATTGGATGTAGTACTTGATGAAATAAACTTCTTTAAAACTCCTTCAACACTGTTGAATAATTCAACCACAAATTTAGCATTCTTTTTGAAGATTTCAACATATAATGTAATCACTCTCGATGTAGTACTTTCATCTAATTTTAGTTTCAGGAAATAATTAGATGCTCCAATACACGTTGAATAAACATTCAAAGTAGGATTCTCAAACCATTCAATTAATATATCAGGTATCATACAATTATTATTACCTAATGTATAATGAATATCCTTGAATCCACATTCTTCTAATGTACTCATCAATTCTTCATTGGATGTACACGTCAAGAAAATGAAAAACAAATAACATTTATAGTTATCATCTCCAAATATTTTACTCTCCTTGTATCGAATTTTCAATAATTCCTTAATGGTTAAAACAGACTCTGTATGTGAAAATGGTGATTCCAATCCTTTACAACAAATTAAAACTAAAACAACATCAAAGTTTTCCTTAGTAATTTCAAAATCGAATTCTTTCTCAATAGATTTCACATCATTCTCAATTAATTCTCTATATTTAAATAAATAATCAATTAATCCTTCACCTTTATTTTCTTCATCTTCATATTCAGATATTTTATTGATTGTAATTTTGATATATTTTGCACCATATTTGAAAAAGGCGATATTATCACATAACATAAGAGATAAATGAAACCAAAACATTAATGGATGGAAAATAGATCTATAACTAACACCATTCAAAGTTTGTTCAAATGAATGTAAAGCACAGATAACTAAATTCAGATTTCTCGACATGTTTCCAAGTTCAACAGATTCAACATATTCTTTACCTGTATTCTTCAGTAATTCTATTAATCTGATCAATAACATACCTGAAATTCCTTGCTTTGATAATGAACCTAATATTAATATTGCTCTACTCTGTAATTGTAGTTCTTTATTGAATGCTATTTTACAGATACATGAATTCCATTTAATCATTTGTAAGATATAATCCTCCGGATTAACATCATTCTTAAGAAATGATGTCAATAAATCACACAATGAAGTAATTGATACACTTCTATTGAATATTTCATTATCAAATGTTTGTATATTACTACTTCTTTGATCATCTTCTCTTGTTAATCCAAATAACATTCGGAATCTAGCACCATTCAATAGTTCAATTTGCTCCTTTATTAATAAATGTTGTTCTTTAGTTAGGGATGGTTTGGATAAATATGAATGGAAAGTTCTAGTTAATAAATTCAATAAACATCTTCTTAGTTCCAGAGGTCCATAATCCATATAAATCGTGACAATGAAAAATATATCTCCAATATACCTATCAATAAATATCAATGAATCAAATACCAAATATGATAAGAATTTAGCTAATACTGTTGTTTCAATCCATCTAGTATGTGTCTCAATTTCATTTTCACCGTATTTCATATTATATGATTTTTCCTTCATTCTACTGATAATAACACTACAAATTTCAACAGATGATCTCAATGGCCAATATTTGGTAATCTTAAACCAATCATTTCCTTCAGCTTCATGATCGATTGATGCTGCAACAATTTCATCAATTATTATATCAATCAATCCATCTTCCAATGATAATTGTGGCCAAATCATTATTGAGCTTACTTCATAAATATCTTCATTTCTACTAGCTCTAACAAACTTTCTAATAATATCATTAGTTCTAGCTGGTCCCTTGATTGAATCCGATAGATAGATATATTTATAGATATTTTTAACCCAAGAGGAAACACATAAGATCATTGACTTCTTATCAGCAGTATTTAATTTATCAAAGGATGTGAAAAATGCATAGATAAATGAGTATGATAGATTTGGGTGATTGAGTGCAATACTATTGGAGACATCGCAAACATAATCAATATCACCAAATGGGAAGATAACTCCATCAATATTCTCAATTACTTTACCAGTTTTCAATCCAACACTTCTCTGGATTGATGATAACAATGAATATGACGCTTTACGAATCTCATCAGATTCTGATAATAATCCTGAAAATGATATATTCAATAAATGACCTACTAACCCATCATTATTTGATCCAATAAATGATTCGTCATTGACATTTGAAAAGACATTGTTATTATTCAATCTAGCTTTTGAGAAATGTAGTGTTCTCATAATTTCATTCTTCTTGGTCGATCTGAAAATAATCCTCTTATTAGTTTTCATATCAATCATTGAAATTTCATTGGCAACTCCTGTATATGAACTTGGAGAAATTTCACTTAGTTCATTTATTTTGTAGCAGTCCAACATATTTATCACGTACATCTTATCAACAATCTTCAACCTTTGCGGTAATGCTGATGAAACTTGCAGAAATTGGTTACCAATCTTCAGTTTAACAGGTATGAATCTTTTATGTTCTTCATTATATATACTAACATCATGGAATGTAACTCTACCATCATGTGAGACTGGATTGAAATATCCAATCAATTTATTCTTACTCAATGTTCTATTATCATCATTGGTTGATATGAAAATATATTCAGTATTTAAAGATAAATCTTGGAAACGGTTCTCTATTTTTTTGAGTATTTCAAAAAATCTACTTGACGTATTGACATAATACTTTCTTTTACAATTTTCCTTATATTTGGTTGGTACAATTGAACGAATTATTTCTTGACCTCTTTCATACAGTTCAAAATTTGTAAACGTAGTAGAATCCAATAATACACAATACGGAGTCTCCCAAAATTTGGTCAATGTTTGTAATAAATTATAGACAAACATTTCAGCTGTTAAATCTTCAGGAAACTCTAATGTATTAACACATATCAATGGTAATCCATCTTTTGTAATCAACACTTTTATAAATGTTATCTCTGTTAATGCTAATGTCGTCTTTGACATGAAGTCATATAATAAAATACCTTTCGGAGTTTTATCATCTTTAACACTTTCTGGAATTTCATAGCCCTTCAGTCTTCTAGGTAATCCGGAATTAGCTAATATATAATCCATCCTTTTGATAACTTCAACTTTATGTTCTTTGGAGATGTTATAACCGAATGATTGTGATAGATAAATTTTTCGAATTTCCATCCAGTTACTATAGAAAAATTCATGCAGGAAAATATCAGAGTTGATTTCACCTGTTTTGATCTCATCTGGTCCCTTTTCAAGTGTCACTTCACGTTCATGTCTTATTTCCTTCAGTTTAGTCTCATATTGATCTTCATCAACTTCAATTTCATTGAATTTTTCATCCATATCGAAATCAACCACTTTCTTCATAAAGTCAAAAAACTTACCCTTTGCATAGGAAAGATCATCTAGTCTATTTTCTAATAGTGGTAATTTAACAACAGATTCATTTACAATTGTTTGAATTACTTTAGCCAGTTGAACCAGTGATCTTTTAAATTTGAGGTTGGATGAATCAACTATATCTGATCTTTCAGGTGAAACAATTGTTGGATTGATTAATCTCAAAAACAAATATGCATTTATTGATGAATATTTACTATCATGTAATACTTGCGTTGTCGTATCAAAAATAGTTTTAGTTATGAGTCTAATTCCAATCGGCATAAAGTCCACAGAATCATACAACGAATCTGCAATCATATTTAGATATTTGATAAATAGCTTGAAATTCTGTTCTTTTTGTTCATCAGTTTGTTCACAAGTTTTCTCAATTTCAAAAAAATCATTTGATTCAATCATTTGTTCAAATATTGGTCTAAAGATTGCAATCAAATACTCTTTTGCATTATCATATGAATACAATGCAATTACTCTTGTTCCAATAGTGTTTGAACGTAAAATTTCATTTTTATCAAAGGTATGTACAATATCATATTTGATTAATGATATGATTAATTTCAATTTATCCCTCTCATTCACACTCAATTGGATAATTGCTGATGCATATCCTTCAATTTTAGATTTAGGACAACATGAAGCAGCTGCTAAAAATAAGTCATTATCACTTGTGAAAATTGAACTTGCATCTATCAATAGACTTGTTCTAGACATTAGTTTTTCATATCTCATATAAGTATCATTGATAATATTAGCAAAGACATCAATGAATGAAACTCTAATTAATTCATCACTATGATATCCCAATGGTAATGAATATTTGAGACCAATTTTGGAATTTGCATTTAATAAATTGACCAATGCTTGAATGACTTCTTTGATAATATTTGATGAGTTATGTGTCATTACATTAAAAGTTTCACCATTTTGATTCTTCATTTCATTCAATTTCTCTAACAATCTAACAAACAAATTGAAATAATTTGAGAAAACAACACTTGCTGTACTTTTATCATCTGAGCCACTATAATTATATCTTGGGGTATCTAATGGTAATTCATAGAAGATTAGCTTTAGCATAACTGAAACTTCAACTCTAATATCCATCAACAAATCTTTCAGTTCTGATTCTTGGAATTCTTTCAGTTTATTCGACATTTTCTTGACGTTGTTGTTATTTGTATTGGAAATATGATCATTGATATTACTAGCAGTTGTATGATTATTATTGGTATTATTATTATTGATATTATTATTACTGGTATTGTTACTAATAATACTATGATTCGTACCTTGACTGGAGGTTGATGTACTGAATGTTAATACTCTAGTTCTTGGTTTCTTAGCAGAATCTAAATCAAATGATTTCTCGAGATAATCTGCTGTAATTCTAGCATATCTATTTTTATCTAATATATTACCATTCAATGATAAATCACCTAATTTTTGTAGGAATATTATCTGTAATTTACAGAATTTCAATTTCAACCTTAAGAAATCCGGGGAATTATTTTCAACATTGAACATTTTCATCAATTTGATATTAATATTCCATATATCAACAGAGATTGGGAATAATGATTCACTTTCAATTTGGAAAATTGATTTCAAAACACTCAAAAATAATTCACATATATTGAATTGACCATTTCTCAAATTATATTCAAATTTCGGTATTACTTTTTCAACTTGATTAAGCAACAGTTCTGCTAAATATGGATGATTTGAGACACTCAAAATTTCTCTTGAATGTTCACGTTTTTTGACATCTTTCGTAAATAGACTAATGAAATTATTTGAGATAAAAATCTCTAAACTCTTGTACATCAAAGGTTGACGAGGATCATTTGCAAAATCTTTTGATAATATTATACCACCCAATGATGCTAAATATTCACTGTATATTTCTATATCTTCAACAATAACATGTTTTTCAAAAAATCTATCAATTTCTTCATTTGTCGAATCGATATTAACACCATTTTGATAATCATAAACAATTGCGATTTTATCAAACATTAATTGCCAAATTGATATTAGCGTTCTTGTAGGTTTCCTCAGATGACATAAATGATCTCTTAATTTCTTTTTAATTGATACAATACCTAATGTCATTTTATCCTTTAGAATTTTGTTAGCTAAGGTTAAATTGGAGTCATCAAAACAATCTTTATGGTGATGAGGATTGGTGACAACAAAAACATAGAATTGTAACAACCTTCTAGAAACTCTTATGGTTTCTATATTACTTGAAAATAAACCTAAAAATACAATTTTTTCAAAATTTAAAATTATTCGACGACAAGATCCACTTTTATGAACACTTTCAACTAGATTTTTATTTTCAAACATCATATCTAAATCTGCATTTTCGGATCTTTTCTCTAATAAATCCAAGACAAGTTTAATTATTCTATTTCTTTTAGCATTAGTTATATTGGCAGATATACCAACAGCAGAAACTGAATCAATCATAATTGATATACCGATATATGCAACAAACACTCTCAATGGTTTAATATTAGCAACAGTTACACAAAAGCTTAATAATAATAATTCTGTTGCATTAAAGATTTCATCATCATTTAAATATAATAATGAAGCAATTCTATCCATTAAATCTTTGAAATTTTTCTCAAATGTTACATAATCTGGATTCCCAGTATTATTGATATCAACATCAGGATAACATAAAAATGGGTATGAACTATAAACCATTAATAAATTTATCAAATTTTCCTTGATTGAACTTAGATCATATTCCACGAGTTTTTTCTCTAGTATGTTAAATTTGATATTATTATTTATGAACATTTTTTTATCAGTTGATTTAAAATTTGGTAATCTAGGTTCTAGTTCATTACTTGCATCACCAATAGAAGAATTAATGGAGGTAGAATCATTATGTGAATAAACTATAGATGATGAATGGGAAAAAGTATCTCGACTATCTAGTATCAGCCTTTCATTTTGAATTCTTATGTTGTTGAGCCTTTTACAAAGTAGAGACATTATTTTAATCAATGAATCCGATAAATCTTGAACAATTTGATAAATTTGATCTGATAATGAAGATATGAAAATAAGTAATCGAAATGAACCTGTGAATAATGATAATAATTCCATTGAATTTGAAGAAGATTTCAATAAATTATTTAAAGTTTGTGGTAGAACTTCCAGACTTAGAATTGCATTTATTGCGAAAACTCCAATTCTTAACTCATGCATTATCTTCCTATTATTTTCACTGTTAACTCTGTTTGAATTCTCATTAGAAGTTGTAATATGATAAGAATTAGTGTTTGCACTATTTATAGATGAAGATGATATAGATGATGTGTTGTTACTATTATTAGTATTAGTATTATTATTATTATTATTAGAAAAAGAATTTTTCCCCTCAGAAAAATTTGTTGATAAACTAGATCCCGATGATGAAGGGAACGAAGACAAATGATTTAAGAAATTATTTGAATGTAAAGGATTCACAGGTGAACTATTTGTTGAACTTGAGTTATTCATATAATATAAATCTATATTCAATTGTGTCAGTAAAGGATCTTTCATGAATAATACAAATTGATATAATGGATGATTTTTATCGAATGAACCAACCGAACATCCAATCAATAAGAAAGAAATTAGAGGTTGAGCTGATTCTGGATTTTTATCAATTAGTTGAGTAAAATCAGATAAGAACTTTTGTTTATTTGAAGATAATTTAGCCACATTTGAAAGTGAACGTTTTAAAGCTTGAGTTGTTGATTTACTCGATTTATCATTAATAAATTTAGCTAATTGTTTTGGTTGTAATAATAATAAGCAACTCAAAATACCATAATAAATTCTTGGACTATATTTATAATCAATTTGTTTATATAGGAAATCAAATAAAATTTCGGCATTTTTAGAACAGACAGTATTATCTGCAGCTTTCATAAAATCTTTGGTTCTATAAATTGCCCAACTTAAAATTGCTTCAGTGAAGAAATATAACAGTAAACTTCTTTGAGAATTTCTTTTCGTGATATAGAGTACATCTCTTAAGAATTGAATATGTGCATTAAGTTTTGTAGATGTAATAAAAGATGATTGTATTATATGTGAGCCTTTAACGTATAAATGTTCAACATTGACATGTTTAAAAATCAATTTTTCGAAGTTTAAATATTGGGATTGATTAGTTGCAGCAATGAAAGGTAATATTGAAGAAACTGATTCATCAATCATGGAAACAATTTCATAACTTTTCAGTTTTGATCTTTTAAGTAAAATATTTTTGATTTCAATGAAATCATGTATTGAACTTGAAGAATGATCGAAATCTAAATCAGCAGATGTAATTTGTAAATCTATATTATTATAACTAGTAATAGTAATTGAAGTGGTATTATGATTTATATTATTTGTTTTGAATATTGAAGAATAATCAGTACCTGAATTTAGATAAACTGGTTCAGTAATTTTATAGAGAGTTGTTAAACAAGTTGAATCATTTTTCAAATTCAATAGTAATATCAATAATTTTGAACAGATTTCATCTGGAATAATTGATAAAGGTGCTGAAGATAAATGAGATTTAAACATTGAAGAAGGAGTTGTTTTCATACCAACTTTTATAAAGATACTATCATTTGATTGAGATAATGTTTCCTTTGATTTTAGATGATATAAGAAGATTGATAATAAATGTGTCATTACACATAATGAATTTAATAGATTAATATTCTTATCAAATAAATTTTTGGAATTTGAATTATCAGATTGTAAAATTTTGATTATTAAATTATAGATTGAAGATATTAGATCTATTAAATATTTAGAATTTAAAGCTAATTTCAGTAAATGAGATTTAAGTTGAGTATATGTTGGATCTGCCAATACTTGTTCATATGAGAATCCCGATTTATAAGGTAAGATATTATCTATTCTAGTAAATATCACATCAATAATTGAATTTTCTATTGGAATAGGTTCCATACTGATTTTAAGAACATTACTCAAACGTGGAGATGAAGAAGATGCAGATGAAGAATTTAAGGATGATTGAATACTTGAAGAGTCTACTGATTCATTAGGAGTACTTGGAGTTGAAACTGAATTTGAATTTGAGTTTGAATTTGAATTTAAGTTTGAATTTGAATTTGAATTTGAGTTTGAGTTTGTAATAGAGTTTGTAATTGAGTTAAAAGTTGATATTGATGATGAGTGATTCAAGCTTGAAGATTTAATCAATTCAGCTTTTCGCATTTTGTTGGTTGTAATATTGATAATATTGATAGTATCAATATTATTACTGTTAATTATATTAGATATATATATTTGATGTATATCAGATAAGATTGTCTGAAAATTGAACGTTTGAAATATTGATGATGTTAATAGATAATATTTTAAACTAATATATATATATATATGTATATATATATCTGTATATATAATATATCTTAATAGAAATGAAAAGAGAAATACAATATAAGAAATATTGATAATTTAGTTATATAGTTATTAAAATAATGAAAATACAAAAAAAAACATCATCATCAAAATCAGTTTATGCCTTCGTTAGTTTGTTTCTAATGTTTCTAACGGTGTTGTAGATTTTCCGTTTTGCCCCTTGTTTTCTTTTTTTTTTTTGCTCTTCGCTTTTCCAATTTACTTTCAATTAACGTCGCATCGACTCATCATGGTTGCTTCTTTTTCTCTTTTCTTTTTTCCGATATCGACGCAACGATTGAAGGAAAGAATCAAAGAAAAAATAAAAATAAATGAGGGAAAAAAAAGCGACGCCGACGCGACGTCGATTTATTATTTTTTTCTCGAAAAACCGCGTTGTAGTTGTAGTTGCGGGGGTGGTGGTGCTATTATGTAAATAAACTAATGTTTTTTTTCTTGACATGTAAACAAGTCATGAAGAATGTAAACAAAAACAAGATAGATGAAAGTTTGTCAATATTGTGTTAGTTTTTTTGGTATTTTATTTTCTTTTTTTCTTTTTTCTTTCTTTTTTTGCTTTATGATTTATCTTATTTGTGGATAGGTTTTATTATATTTGCTTTTGTTTTTGTTCTTGTTTTTGTCTTTTTGTCTTTTAGTCTTTTCTCTTTGAGGTCTAGTTTGCACATTGCTATTGATTTAAGTATAGAAAGTCTAAGTTTCTGTAACAATATGCTCGACTCCTCTCCGTCGAGACAACCACAGAATGTTGATTCTCATATAATAAATACTTCCTTGAATGCTGCATTACATTCGGCATTAGATTCCACAATTGATCCCAATTTTAACTCAAATATTAATCCATCAATGTCTACAATAAATTCTACAATGAATCCTACAATAAATCCTTCAATTGATCCAACAATCGACCCACAATTACAAGAAGATGTAGAATCTTTACTTAACAATGTTTGGTTTTCAAACAATACTCCTGGTCCAAAACAGAGACCATCAAATAATATAATAATAACAGACTCTCCAACAACTCATAATAAATTCCCTACTTTACCAATTCATAATCTAAACTTGAATTTGAATAAAAATAATCTCGATAATTTTAAATTCTCTTTAGAATCTCCCAATTTTGATTCATTTATTACATTCACCCCAACTATAATGAAAAAGAATACTAATAATACTACCAATAATATCACTACTACTACTACTACTACTACTAATAATAATAATAATAATAATAACAATAATAATGACTCAGTATTCTCATTCTCACCAGGTTTTGGATTTGGATTGAATGGGTTGAATACTCCAAACAATAAATCTTATAATATGGAAGATTTATTTGATACCCCATATATCAATAGTTTATATTCTAATTTTGCAAATACAACAATGGATTTCAATAATCGTTCATTAAATGATAAAATCTCAAAATTATCTGATATTAAATTCTGTGATACACCTATAAATAAAATGTTGAAAAATTCAGTTAATACTTCCAAATTTAATATTATAACTACTAATAAAGAAGATAAAGACATTATCACTGACTCTAATTCCAAAATCAATATTATTCCAAATTCTGATTATGATTCCAATCCTAATGATGACACTAATAATAATCACAGTCATAGTCACAATAATAATCACAGCCACAGTCATAGTCATAGTCATAGTCATAGTCATAATCATAATCATAGTCATAATCATACTCATAAACAAAATCATAATCATAACGATAATCATGATAGTTCTGGAGATAATCATAATGATTCCTTTACTAATAATAAACTCAAATCTAGACATGATGAAAAAAGTGTATCACCATGTGTGAATCAAAAAAAGAAATTAATATTAGATGTTGAATTACTGAATAACTTAGATATAAAGAACATGACATCTACTCCTAGCAGGAAACGTAATATTAATGAAGGGGATAGAAATGAGGGAGAAATTGAATCATCACCATCAACTATTATTATTAATTCAGTAACTAAAGTAATTGGAGATGTTAATTTAATTGAATGTTCACCTACTCCATATAATAAAGATTCAATGCAAAAAAATACGATAATGAATCATTCAAATAAAACCAATAATGAGAGTATCAGCCATACAATGAATAAAGATTTGAATCAACAGGCGATACCTATTATGGGTATATTCAAGGAGAATGATGGTGATAATGGGAATAAGAACAAAAATAGGAATAATGGTGCTGGTAATAAGAATAATAATAAAAATACTCACAATATTAGTCATATTGATAATGATAGATTACACAAATTTCAACATTCATTTAAAGATAAAGAGAATAAAGGTAAAAGGAAATCACATGGAAATGATAAGATTCACTTTATCATGGCAGATCCAGAACAATTACGAGGGAATAAGAGACGTAAGAAGATTCTAAAGAACAATACCAATATAGTGAACAATCGAGGCAAGAAACACATTAACAATACCAATGGTAATAACAATAGTAATATATTTTTAGATAATAAATAGGTATATTTTTTATATAAAAATTAAAATATCAAGGTAAATATAAAATTTTGATAGTAAAATAGTTTTATCTACGTTTAGGACCTTTTGGTTTATTAAATTTCAAATTAGTTGGAATTGAATGATGAAGGGTTACATTATCTCTATCGCTATCTTTATCTTTATCTTTATCTTTATCTTTATTTCCATCTCCATTTTTATCATCATAAACTTCAACATCTAGTAATAATTCATCAGCATCACCAATTTCTATATTTTTAGTGAAAATATAACCTAAATCTGTCAAGTATTTAACGAAAGAATTTTTATTTGCAGCTAAAAACATTCTTTGTCTAATATTTGAACCTGAAGGAACAGATAAAATGAAAAATGTATAATTTTTAGTTTTGAAAATATAATAAGAAGGAGAATCATTTGATAATAATGAATGAATATTATCAAGAGAACAAGGATATGAATTTAATTGAATTGATTCATTAATAAAAGAAATATGTTGTAATGTATCAGAATTTTCAATATTTTTCAATAATGATTCACGTACAGATTCAGGTATATCGAATAAAATATTAGAATTATCAGATACTATACGTGAAGATGCGTGTTTTATTGTATCCATTGATTCATTATTTGTGTTATCTGTATTTGTATCTTCAGATTCAGGTTCATTTGAATGATTTATAAAATCTGACCAATTAGTAAGATCAGAACTATCATTAGTGAATAGAATTTGTGAGAAATGAACAGATCCAAGACCTTTAATAAGTGCATTTCTAGTACTTGCATATAACATTTTCTCTCTTACTGAAGTTGTATCCGGGATATAAGATACAAATACATGTTTATCAGATGAATTAGGGAATTGTGAAATTATATATTGGGCATCATTTGGAGATAAATTATCTAAAGAAGTTTGCTTTGTTTCAAGTGATAAATTAGGTGATATTTGAACAATTAAAGGTGTTGAAGGAGATGAAAGATAAGCATTGAATGCTGTTAAGGTATCTTGTGATGGTGAAATACCTGATTGTGCCATTGTTTGTAAAATGAATCAGATGAATATAATTAATGTCATTGATGTTTTCGGATAGATATTTTCACAATTATTGATATATTATTTTACAGAAATGTTTAATTGAACAGTTAGCTAGGGAAAAAAATGCTGTAATACAGATACATTACAATAAGATACTCTACTATACTCCTATAATCTACTATAATCTACTACCCATTCTCTCTACTAACTACCTCTATCAACCATCTATACTACTACTACTACTACTAATAGTTCCTATCACCACCCTTTCCGAATGCCGTAGTTAGCAACAACCAACAACCAACAACCAACAACCACCACAAAAAGTTCGCGATGTTATGACAATGAAAATGTAACAAAGTGTCAAATTCCATTTCTCTCTAATTTGCTATTGACATATACTTATATTACTGTTTCTTCTTCTTCTTCTTCTTGACATCTCTTTATATGTCCTTCTTTTCTTCTTTCTTTTCTTTTCTTTTCCCTTCTTTTGTAACCATTCAACTGCAATGGATCACAGTAACTCAGGTATGGCGAATTTGGCACGTAATAACGTGCCCACATTCTCACCAACTCCATCTAGAGCATTTTCTCCACAACAACAGGTGTTTTCACCTCAAACCTTTTCACCACAACCATTTTCACCACAACCATTCTCACCACAACCATTTTCACCTCCATTTTCACCTCCAACATTCTCCGATTTACCTCCATTCCAACCTGAGACTGAATTAGCTCTCAATACTTTTACTGCAGATCTTCAAACATTCTCTTTATGGCTTCGTCGCCTTACTCCGGAACAACAGGAAGCTGCGGCAGATGTACTAATTGATGCTTTACCTCCAAAGTATAGATGTCGTTTTGAAAATGATAACTCCACTAATATTGCTAATTCATCTAATAATACCAATGCTAATACTAATACCACCACCACCAACAACAACAACAACAACAACAATTCCAACACTAATAATTTGATCAATACTTTATCAGTACCTTCAACTCGTCCATTGAGTCCATTATTACTCGATTCCATGCTTTCTCTTTCATTAGAAGAATCATTACCTACATCTCTCTCTAAACCACAATATATGCATCAATCCCATTCTATCCAATCATCATTACAACAATTAAAACCATTACAATCGCCATCATCCAAATCACAACCAAAATCAGCAATTCAATCCACACAATTAACATCTCTTTCACTTCTTGAAGATATACCACAATGGCTTAAAACTCTACGTCTGCATAAATACACAGCAGCACTTTCAGACCTTCCATGGCAGGCCCTGGTTCAGTTGGACGATGCATCGTTACAACAAAGAGGAGTGTCAACTGTTGGTGCTCGTAATAAACTATTGAAAAGTTTTGCCGTCGTTCTCGCTGAGCGTAAGGACGACATTGATGTATACAATCAGAGAACCAATAGAGGATAGTCCTACACTCTTACTCTCTATCAACTCTATCTATCTATTTATACATTACATACATTACATACATTATATACAACTTATAATTATAATATAACTCTTTAATGATTACATAAGCATCTTCTCTTCTCTTTTCTTCTCTTTTCTTTTTCTTCATTTTCTTCATTTTCTTCATTTTTTTTTTCTTTCTTTTTCCTCTTCCCACACATTCTCTTCTGATATCAAAGAGCCTCTCTTGTATTGAATATATATCATTCATTTCTCTTCTTCTTTTACTACTATTACATATATACACAAATACCCTTATATCTTCCCCCCTCTCTCCTCAAATATTCCACAACTCTATCTGTATTTCTATCTCTTTCATCTCTTCCATCTCTTTCATTTCTCTCATCCCGCATATTTATTACCATTTGCTCACAAATGCCTGCACATACTATTTGTTGTGGATTTGATGTCGATGAAATACCATCTTTCCAAAATCAAGAGAATCTTATTCTTTATCTACTCAAATTCCCAAATCAAGCTGAAATCGATGCTCCAATTATCATATATTTGAATAATAACAATATAAATATAAATATCGAATATACAACTTCACTCATATATTATAGATTTTCTCATTTATACCCAACTGTAATACCGTGCAATGATTATCCTAAAAAATTACATACTAAATCAACTCCATTATCAAATTGTATAGATACTCGTTATAAACGTATCTTACATTGGATTTCAAATGATACTACATTACCATTCACAATCTATAAATATTTAACATCTAATCAAGATTCAATGGAAATGAAAATGAAATTCGATAAATCATTATCAAATTACTCATATCGAAATTTCCTTTCATTACCAAATAATGATTCTTATTATATTGAATCAATCAATAGTTGGAATTTCAATGCTTTCGATTTCTCCTCGGATGAATTACTTTACATTGCTTATCTTATATTAATTAATCATTTAGATAAATCTATATCAAATGAATTGTTATCATTTTTATTCCTTATTAGGGATAATTATAGAATTGGTAATCCATTCCATAATTTTAGACATGCAGTTGATGTTTTACAATCTACAAATTATTTCATAATAAAATTATCTTTACCTTCAAATGAAGATACTTTATCATTATTATTTGCCTCATTAGGTCATGATATAGGTCATCCAGGAATTACAAATATGTTTTTAACTGAAAATGAATATAAAATTGCACAATTTTATGGAAATATCTCAGTTTTAGAAAATTATCATAATACTTTATTTCAAAATTTCCTTAAACCTTTCATTCTTAATACAAAGATAAAATTAAATTTGAAATTAATTGAAGATACAATATTAGCAACTGATATGGCAAATCATAATAAATTTGTTGAAAAAATTTCCAACTATAATTCCAATTCAGAGCAAAATATTGATATTATGAATGATCTCAATTTAATATACTGTTTATTAATCAAATGTGCTGATATTTCCAATGTTTGTAGACCTTTAGATATAAGTTTCAAATGGGGGGTTGCATTAAATGATGAATTCTCAGAAATTGATATGCTGAAAAGGAATAATAATAATAAAAATTCAAATTTCTCATTACCTTCAATAATATTGAGTTTAAATTATAATTCTTTATCATCAAAATCAATTTCTGAATTTGAAAATTTACCGAAAAATCAATTATTTTTCATTAATATGTTTGCTAAAGAATATTTCTCCAAAATAGCTCTTGCCTTACCACAGTTGAAGTTTCTATATGAAACTCTATCTTCCAATACTTGCTTTTGGGAAACTAATAGAGATAAATATATTAAACATTGATAGATAGATACTATATAAACTCTATATAGAAAGATAAGATTTTTTTAGAAATATACTTAGAATCTGACTTCTCTCCTTCTCATTTCGACGCTGACTCTGGATCGACTTCTACCAACTCATCCTCTGTAGTATACTCTGACTTCTCCCCCATTCTACACCCTTTTTTTTCCTTATTTTTCTTCTTCTTATGATAGAAACAACCGGCCACTATACCTTTTCATTGAATCTGGCAACTTTTTGCTGTTTTCCATACTTTCATTTCTTTCATTTCTTTTATTCCTTACTTTACTTACTTGCTTACTTACTTTCTATTTTTTTTTCTCTCCTTTTTTCCTTCCTTCATTCAGTAAAATAATCATGTTTGCATTATCCAAGAGTATCAGATTAACAAGAAACATTGGATTCAAACGTTTCCAATCAACTTTTAAATTAAATCCAGAATCTATAGTTTCAAATTATTCTAAATCTCCAATTGTTAAATTTACTAATGAACATGAATGGATTTCAATTCATCCTGATGGAACTGGATTTATTGGTATTACTAATTATGCAGCAGATGCTTTAGGAGATGCAACTTTTGTTGAATTACCTTCTCATCAAATTGGTGAAACTGTTGATAGTGGTGATGTTATTAGTTCAGTTGAATCCGTTAAATCTGCAAGTGATATTTATTCTCCTGTTAAGGGAACTATTGTAGAAGTTAATGAAAAATTAGGTGATTCTCCAGATTTATTAAATGGTGATCCAATGGGTGATGGTTGGATCGTTAAAGTTAAACTTGCTGAAAAGGAATTACCAGAATTATTATCTGGTGAAGAATATGATAAATTCGTTAAAGAATCTCAACATTAAATTAACTATCAGTTATTATTATAATTATTATTATTTATATTCATATAAGCTTATATAAATAACAAAAAAAAACAATCAAAGTTTATTAAATTTTTTATAACTATCATTACTCTTTTGATAATTCTTCTTCTGGGGATTTACAAACAACTTGAAATCCATGAATATGAGGTAATTCATCCTTTAATATACTGAAAACTTTTCTATGTCTTGCTAATTTCTTTAAATTCTCAAATTCTTTACTTATTATAGTAACATGGAAATGACTTTCAGTTACATTAGTTGCACCTTTCATACCTGAATGATGTGCATGTTTCCATGAATCATTGCGAATTTCTAATAATGTTGGATGAAGGATTTGTAATTTCTCACGTATTTTACTTTCCATTGGTCCACATACTTTAGGTGGTGGAGTCTTTAATCCACATGATGACATCCTTAATGTTAACCTCATAAAAATTATTCATTTAAATGAAGTAAAGTAATGTGAAGTTAAGATAGAGAGAAAAAAAATAAAAAAATAAAAAAAAAAAATCATACATGAAAATGAATCAATTAAAGAAAAATTCAGATTTTTCGTTTCGAGTGTTTTGAAAATTATGCAGATCAGAAATTACGAGTTATAGATTATGAGTTACATAGTTAATATCTATTGTTTTCATATGATTCTTCATTGCCATATGATTTCTTGTTAGAACCATAAGAGTCTTCATTATCATTGTCACGGTATGAATTCCTGTTAGAGGAACCATATGAATTATCATTATCATTATCATTATCTCCATATGAGTTCTTGTTAGATGAGCTGTAAGAGTTGTCATTGTCACCATAAGAGTTCTTGTTGGATCCGTATGAGTTGTCATTGTCACCGTAAGAGTTCTTGTTGGAGCCATATGAGTTGTCATTGTCACCGTAGGACTTTTTGTTTGAACCGTAAGAGTTATCGTTCTCATTGTCACCATAAGAGTTTTTGTTCGATGAGCTGTAAGAATTGTCATTGTCACCATAAGAGTTCTTGTTGGAGCCATATGAGTTGTCATTGTCACCGTAGGACTTTTTGTTTGAACCGTAGGAGTTGTCATTGTCATTGTCACCATAAGAGTTCTTGTTGGAGCCATATGAGTTGTCATTGTCACCGTAGGACTTTTTGTTTGAACCGTAAGAGTTATCGTTGTCATTGTCACCATAAGAGTTCTTGTTCGATGAGCTGTAGGAATTGTCATTGTCACCGTAGGACTTTTTGTTTGAACTGTAGGAGTTATCGTTGTCATTGTCACCATAAGAGTTCTTGTTTGAACCGTAAGAGTTATCATTGTCGTTATAAGAATTTTTTTTGGATCCATATGAATCATCATTATCATTATCACCATAAGAATTCTTATTTGAACCATATGAATTTTCATTATCATTATCACCACCTCTAAATTTATCAAACATCTCCTTAGCTTGTTGACCATATTCCTTCACTTGATCTGAATTTTGATCAACATATTGTTTTGCTTCATTTAAACCATCTTTTAAATCATCGAATAAACCCATTTTGTTTTAGTATTTGCTAATTGAATAAAGAAGGGAGAAAAGAAAAGAAAAAAAAAGAAAAGAAAAGAAGAAGAATATGAAATGAAGTTTTAGAATTGTCAACACATGGTATGAAATTAATAACCTACCCGTCCCTTTATATACTAATCAATTGTGTGTCAACTTGTTTACAAAGCAGAAAAATGGGTGGTCTATTTCCCAGAAATTTACAGTTCAACCATTTCCTATTGTTCTACAGCCATATATTTCGGATGAAATCTAGACGTGTTTCAAGAGGAGGTCTGTGGTAACTCTACACAATTACACGGATATACTAGAGATTCTTACCGCATTCTCCACGCCCTTGAATCAGTTGTATGTTGTTTGTTGTTTGATGCATATGTATATCATTCAATTTTACTTCGCAATCACCCACATGTACTACTTAACTAACACCTACCCCCATCCTCTTTCTTTCCACCGCTTCCTCTACTCATGGTTACTAAAAACTATTCGTAAAATTATTCCGAATTTTCCTCCCCCCCACTCAATGCTTCAATTACTTGCGTGATGAGGTCATCACCATCGTCGTTCATCCTCTCTATTGTTTGCGTCGATTTATGTCTATTTATAGTACTTCGCGTCGATTCACGTCGATTCACGTCGATTTACGTCGATTTACGTCGATTTATTAGACGATACGATCTGTAATTGTTTTACTCGATTTGGCAGCTGCCCTTTTGAGGAAAAGGTAAACACTACTAATTTCTTCTAAATCATTCAATTTTCTTCTTCTTTTTTATTTTCTTTTCAGGAATTGGTTCCTGATTCTGATACATTCTCATGTTTCAAAAATTATTATACTTTGAATTGGTATTTTGAAGACACACGTTGTACAAAGGACAAGAACATAAACGAAAAAGGGAGAACTAGATACATATTCTAAAAAAGAACTTTTATACATTTTCTATACATTTTCCAAACATATATTTCTATCTTTGTATTTCTTCATCTTTAATTGAATTGTGTTAAAGGCATACATACTACAATCTCACAGCAAAACTCAAAGTAGTATAATATTATACCATTAATCAACTCTTTTTTCTTATAATTAGAAACTTTTACTTTTAAGCTTTGGACATTGATTGCATATTAGAATAAAACAAAAAAAAAACCCAAAAAAGAGAGACTATACATTATGACTTCTCCTATAAGAAAAACTCCATCAACGACACCTAAATATCATAGAACAATTTTCGGTAATACGAGTCCTAATCTTGTTAATCAAAGCACTAATTCCCTATATTCAAATACAAAGGGAATCTTATCACCTAATTTCAATGTTGTTAATTCCGATTGGAATAATACTAAATTTAACTCGAAATCTTCATTATCTTCAACAACATCAACAACATCTTCAACTTATTCAAATTCATCAACATTTTTGAAAAGATCAAGTTTTAGCAGACGTCGAACTTTTGGAGATATATTTAATGAAAATCATAATATCATTGAAGACAATACCAATAAAAAAATCAAAACTGATGTATCAGATGATTGTAACAATGATAAAACAGCAAGTAAAAAACCTACCAACAATACTCCAGTGAAAGTAACTAGAAAATTACGTAGAACTAATACTAATGAATTTTTGGACAGATTTATACCATCAAGACAATCAACATCAGGTAAATTATCAATTGAAAAAACTAAATCATTACCCTCATTTGCATTACCATCTGAACATATTGAAAGTCAGACAAGTGAAATTTATCAAAATACAGTGGCTGAAGCATGTGGACTTGAAGTTGGATCTAGAATTTTACAATTCCAATTACCTGCACCCGAATCATTGAATAGTAGTAATAATAGTAGTAATAATACTACTACTAATAACAATAGTAGTAGTAATAGTAGTATTTCTAACAATAACATTTCAAATAGTACAAATAATAGTGGTATTAATAATAATAAATCATTAAGAAGAGTTGCATCTTATAACTCCAGTTTAGTCAACTGTAAATTTAAAACTAGGAAAATGATTTCTACCAATGCTGCACAAGCAAGAATGAAAAGAGTACCATTATGTCCTGAGAAAGTTTTAGATGCACCAGGACTAGTTGATGATTTTTACTTAAACTTGATTTCCTGGTCAAATGATAATTTATTGGCAATTGCATTGAATAAATCAGTTTATTGTTGGAATGCAAATAATGGTACAGTTAAATTAATAACTGAATGTGAATTTATAGTTACATCAATCAAATGGTCTCCAGATGATTATTATTTATCAATTGGGTTAGATAATGGGAATGTTGAAATTTGGGATATTGAAACAAGTTCTAAATTACGTACAATGAGATTTGATTCAAATATTAGAATTTCATCACAAAGTTGGAATGAACATTTTCTTACAGTTGGATTAAGAAATGGAGAAATTTTAAATAATGATGTTAGAATTTCTAATCATTTAACTAATAAATTTGAAAATCATTTGGGGGAAATTTGTGGATTAGAATGGAGATATGATGGTATACAATTAGCAAGTGGTGGTAATGATAATATTGTTAATATTTGGGATTATAGGACATCTAAACCAATTTTCACTAAAACTGCTCATAATGCAGCAGTTAAGGCAATTTCATGGTGTCCAACACAAAATAACTTATTAGCAACAGGTGGAGGTAGTTCATGTAAAATGATACATTTTTGGAATTCTAATACTGGATCAAGAATCAATTCAATTGAAACAGAATCTCAAGTTAGTTCATTACACTGGGGGTATTCTAATGGAATTGGTAAAGAGATTGTATCTACACATGGATATCCTAATAATGAAATTGGAATTTATAGTTATCCAAGTTTACAGAAAACTGGGGTAATTATTGATGCACATGATAGTAGAATTTTAAATAGTCAATTATCACCAAATGGTACAATTTTGGCTACTATTGCATCTGATGAAAATCTTAAATTTTGGAAAATTTTCGATGAGATGCCACAAATTAAAAAGGATGCATTTAGTTCTAGTTCAAGTGGTAAAGATATGGGTAAAGTA
Organism: Pichia heedii; assembly: GCA_030579495.1. Taxonomy (NCBI): domain Eukaryota; kingdom Fungi; phylum Ascomycota; class Pichiomycetes; order Pichiales; family Pichiaceae; genus Pichia; species Pichia heedii. Next base: position 153,599 of record JAKTRA010000014.1, on the reverse strand, counting down.
ATGACTATTAGATGATGTTGTATAATAATTTATAATGAAGTAAAATCAAACTATTAATTGTAACTTAATCAGTGATTTCTCTCTCTCTATCTCTCTGTAATGATATTTTCCTAATTGGGAAGGTGCAGTACATTTTGAAAGAAGTGGGCTTAAGTTCAAGTGGAAAACCGCGGTAAACTTGTAAGAATATACACCGATATCACTCACAAGTCCGAAAAGGGAAGGTCTTGGAGAAAGAAGGGAAGTATGATGGAGTTGATTGAAATTGTAGATGTTAAATATAAAGGTAGTAATAGCACATTATTTGTAATGAAGAGATAAGTTTTTTTTTTGAATATTATTGTATCTAGATCTAGATGGATGATTAGATTATAACAATATAATCTATATCTAAGTGAATAAGAAATGAGTAAGAATGATATAGTTGAAGTATTAGAATTCAAAGATGCCAAGAAGGCAGCTAGGACATTATACAAAGCATTTGACGATGATGCAGTTGCACAATTTACTTCACGTCATTTAGAGAATAATCCAACCAAGAGGAAGGAAGTTGATTTACAATTATACGAAGCATATGTTGTTTCACATATTATGAAAGGGTTAGTATTAGCAATTAAGGGTGAAGATCATGAAAATAAAGATACATTTGAAACTGTTTCGATTTGGGTGAAACCAGATTCTGGATCACTCGATGATTATTTAACATTGATAAGATCTGGATTCGCCAAATTAGCTTGGAATACAGGTAGTGAAGGTCGTAGGAGAATATTCGGTGTACTGTTCAAAGTATTACATGATAAATATTATGAGATAATGAGTGTTGATCCAACTATGGAGAATACTTGGACATTGGTATATCTTGGTTCAACACCTGATGCAAGAGGTAAAGGTAATGTAAGGAAAATGTTTGATTATACATTCGAAAGATATATTGATCCATTAAATTCAAATACTTATCTTGAAAGTTCTGCAATTCGTAATTTACCTATTTATGAGAAATTTGGATTCAGAGCAGTATGTGATATTTGGTTAGGAGATAAAGAAGATCCTGTCGATAAGGCTAGAATGGATGTTATGATTAGAGGACCCCGTGGTGAACCTTGGAAATATATTGATCAAACAAGGGAGAAATTCCATTATGTAGTTCCAGATGTTTCAGTTGCTAAATAGTTTTATATAAAGAAAAGGAAAGAGAAAAAAAAAAATATTTCGCGCAAAAAGATATTCAGAGAACGTCATTTCTGGGCTTGTGGTGTAAGTGTAGTTCTTTGTAGTGTCAGGATCTTTGTAATTATAGAAAGAGAGAGAAAGAGGGAAAGAGAGAAAGAGATAGAGAGACATACTAATTGATGATGAATAAAGAATATATAGGCACACATTCTACATCTAGTGTAGGAGGTACTAGTGTACCTGCTAGTATGAATTCTAATTCTGAATTCAACAATAATATGAATATGAATATGAATATGAATAATATGAACATGAATTTGAATAATATGAACAATATGAATAGTATGAATAGTATGAATAATATGAACAATATGAACAATATGAACATGAATATGAATATGAATAATCCTAATATTAACAATCTCAATATGAATATAGGCAATTTTGAATCATCTGTCAATGATAAGATGGTATTTACATGGATTACAGAATTCACATATGGTCCAAATAAGGAACAGGCATTACTAGAATTAGGTAAAAAGAGAGAAATGTACGATGATTTAGCATTAGTTTTATGGAACGCATTTGGTGTAATGTCATGTTTATTAGCAGAAGTAGTATCGATATATCCAATGTTATCACCACCAACATTAACTATTCAAGCATCAAATAGAGTATGTAATGCACTTGCATTAATGCAATGTATTGCATCACATAATGAAACTAGGAGACCATTCTTAGAAGCGCAAATTCCATTATTTTTATATCCATTTTTAAATACTACATCGAAACAGAGACCTTTTGAATATTTACGTTTAACTAGTTTAGGTGTAATTGGTGCATTGGTTAAGAATGATTCACCAGAAATTATCCAATTCTTATTAACAACAGAAATTATCCCATTATGTTTGAAAATTATGGAAAATTCATCAGAATTGAATAAAACTGTTGCTATCTTTATCTTACAGAAGATCTTATTAGATGATCAAGGATTACAATATGTATGTCAAACATTTGACAGATTCGATGCAGTATCGAAAGTATTAAATTCTATGGTCAAACAATTAACTGAACAACCAACAACTAGATTATTGAGACATTTGATTAGATGTTATCTTCGTATGTGTGATAACGTTGAGGCAAGAAATACTTTGAAAAAAAGTCTACCCATTGAATTACAGAATGATACATTTGCAGATGCTCTAAGAGATGATGACGGTGCTCGTGAGTCTCTCTCTATGCTTCTCCAAGCACTTAAATGATATTAATCATCCTATTATCATCCTCTAATATAATATAATATATAATCATATAGTGAGTTACTGTATAGTTGAAAGCGATACAGAAATTGCGAGATTTTCCGAGACTCGCAATTGTCAAGTTTTCTTCGAAAATGTGGAAATAAAAGAAATTTAAAAGAAAAAAAAAAACAGCTGCAGTTGTTAAGTGAACTGTGATTCTCGCAATAGTAACAACGTGTAAATTGTCCAAGACTTGTAAAAACCAGGTTTGTTTCTTTTCTTTTAGTTGCTATTTGATAATTGATTTATATTCCTTTTAGTTGTAAGGACACCCATTCACCCTTTAGACATGTCAACACATTCATATAAGAAGAGTGATGATGCGGATTTATCCATTTTACCTGATAAAATGTCTGTTTATCAGGAATGTTTACAAGCATTCAATGCAACTCCAATTCAAGCTAAAAAATGTCGTAGATTACTATCTAAATTACTCAGATTATTCTATGCAGGTGAAACTTTCCCAACTACTGAAAGTACAAACTTATTCTTTTCCATTTCCAAATTATTTCATAACAATGACCCGTCATTGAGACAAATCTCATATTTAGCAATTAAAGAATTATGTTCAGTATCTAATGATATTCTTATGATTACAGCATCAATTATGAAAGATATTCAAAGTGGTGATAATGTTTATAAACCTGATGCTGTCAGAACTTTATCGAGAGTTTTAGATGGTTCAACAATTCATGCTGCTGAAAGATTATTTAAAAATTGTATTGTTGATTCAAATCAATCAATTTCATCATCTGCATTAGTTTCAAGTTACCATTTATTACCAATTGCTAAAGATGTTGTTAAAAGATGGATTAATGAAGTTCAAGAATCAATTGTAGCAAATAAAACTTTCCCAACTTCTCAATATACTCAACATGATTGTATTGGATATAATAAAATCCCAAATTCAACTTATATTTATCAATATCATGCATTGAGTTTATTATATCAATTTAGAAGTAATGATAAAATGTCATTGATTAAAATGATCCAACAATTAAATGATAGGAAATCTCTTAATAACTCATTAGCACAAATTCAAATGATTAGATTTGTTGAAAAGTTAATCAATGATGACTCTAAATTAATCAATAATTTATGGCCTTTATTTATTAATTGGTTAAATAACAAATCAGATATGGTGGAATTAGAGGCATGTAAATTAATCTTATTCAATCATAATAAATTCACACCAGAACAACAAATGAATGCAATTACAACTTTACAATCATTATTATCTGTTCCAAGAACTGTTACTAGATTTTCAGCTGTTAGAATCTTGAATAAATTTGCAATCAGGGATTCTGAAAAAGTTTCAGTTTGTAATTTAGAATTAGAAAGTTTAATAAATGATTCAAATAGATCAATTTCAACTTATGCAATTACAACTTTACTTAAAACAGGTAATATTGAAACTGTTGATAGATTGATTCAATCAATTTCTTTATTTATGGATGAAATTTCAGATGAATTCAAAATTATCGTAATTGATGCAATTAGAACTTTATCATTAAAATTCCCATTGAAATATAAATCAATGCTAACATTTTTGAATAATATTCTTAGAGATGAAGGTGGATTCAATTTTAAAAATTCAATTGTTGAAGCTATATTTGATATAATCAAGTTTATCCCAGAATCCAAGGAAATTGCATTAGAAATGTTATGTGAATTTATTGAAGATTGTGAATATACTGAATTAAGTGTCAGAATTTTACATTTATTAGGTAATGAAGGTCCTAAATCTGCAAATCCTTCCACTTATGTTAGATATATTTATAATAGAGTTGTTTTAGAGAATTCAATTGTTAGATCTAGTGCAATTATTGCATTATCTAAATTTGCCCTCATTGATGATGATGAATTGAATAAAAGTATTAAAGTTTTACTTGAAAGATCTTTGAAAGATGTAGATGATGAAGTTAGAGATAGAACTATTCTATCATTGAAATTATTAAATTTGAAAGATAAAGATTTGAAAGATGCTAAGAATTATTTATTACCAGAATTTAGATATTCATTACCAGTTTTAGAGAATGAATTGAATAAATATATCAATAATCCTGATAAATCATCATTCAAATCATCATTTGATATTAAGTCAATTCCAAAGATTTCAGATGAAGAATTCAAAGCTTTTGAGTTGAAGGAGAAATTATCAGGTAAATCTAATGAAGTTGATGAAATTTCAAATAATACTAATACTAATACTAATTCATCAACAGCTACAAACTCAAATAACAATACTAACAAAGTTAACAATAATCAAAAGAATAATAATAATAGTAATAGTAATGCTATCAACAGCAACAATGAAGAAGAAAACATTATTTCTGATATCACCAAATATACCTTATTACAACAACAATATCAAAATGAACTCTTACAATTACCAGAAATCAATGAATATGGTACATTATTACATTCATCATGTAAAGTTGAATTAACAGAGAAAGAAACTGAATTTGTAGTATCTGCAGTTAAACATTTATTTGATAAATATATTGTTATTGAATATAATATTGAAAATACACTTGAAGATATTATTTTAGAGAATGTTAATATCAATCTTGATATTGAGAATGATGAGTATGTTGAACAATTCACTTTACCAATTGAAAAATTAGAACCTAATAGTAAAGGTAAGATTTATGTTTCAATTTCTAGACCTGAAGATGATGAAGAATCATACTTATTAACTAATATTGTAAATTCATTATCATATATTAGTAAAGATTTAGATAGTGAAGAAAATGATGAAGGATTTGCAGATGAATATCAAATTGAAGATTTATCAATTACACCAGGTGATTTTATCAAACCGACATTTACTAATGATTTCACTAAAGAATGGGATGAACTAACTTATGAACATAGTTCAGTTTTCAATTTAGGTAATGAAAATAGTATTAATTTACAAGACACTATAAATAAATTGATTGTTAATTTTTCAATGATGCCAATTGAAAATAGTGAAATTGTTTCAAGTGGGAAGAATAATCATACATTAAAATTATTTGGTAAAAGTATTTTAAATGGTAAAATTGCATGTATTGTGAAATTTGCTGTAAGTTCGAAATGTGTTATGATGAAATTGGTAGTTAAAGGTGAAGAGGAATCACTTGTAGAGGAACGTTCTAATTCGATTGATTAAATACCTTTTTTCTTCTTTCCTAAATTAAGAAATTAAGAAATTAGTTTTATTTATCTATAATTATTATAATATATCACTATATTTTTTTTTATACAATAATTTTATACTACATACACAATAATTTTATACTATATACAACGATTTTATGTAACCTTTGGAAGAGTTAGATTTCGAATCCAAAACTTTTCATACATGTCTTATATTCAGCAATTAAAGGTTCACATTTTGGGGAGTCAACACCGTTAACTAAAAGACATTCATCTCTTGCTGCCTTTTCAGTCTTACAGACACAACAAGGTTTTGGTTTTGCTATTGCAATAGTTAGTATATGAGAAGAGTGGTATTTCAGTGGATATATGAGAATATTTACATACATTCTTGTTTCTTTTCTTCTGACATTGTGTATTGATCTAATAATAAAGAACAAAAGCAAAATGAAGAGATAAAGAAAAAGAAAGCAAGTTAAGGCATGACATATTTTGGTTTGAAATGAAAAATTGTTTCATCATTAGTAATGAATCAGAATCACGGGATTTGAAGTATTCATTGAGGAAAAAGAAAGAAAAAATTCATAAATGGTGGCGCATTAATTTTTCAAATTGATAATCATGCTTACCATTATCATTACCACCACCACCAACACCACCACATATTTCTTTCTTGTCAAAGAGTGTCTTTCTTGTTAGCTTAACATCTTTATTGAATTGCAGTTGTGTCTTCGGGAATATGTCGTCGGATCCTGATGAGCAATGTGAACTTCTAGGACCTGTGGCTCTTGGAGTACAGGGATTGCTTGGTATGTTGTCCATGTCTTCGTTGGTATATAAAAGATATTATGAAACTCCACATCGTCGACCTTGGAAAATATGGTTTTATGATGTCAGTAAACAAGTAATTGGTGCATCATTTATTCATATAGTTAATTTGATACTCAGTATTATAAGTAAGATTAAAATTTGGATTTTCACACTAACAGTTAATGGGAGACATGATCTTTTCGAAGATAATCCATGTGACTATTATTTCCTTAATATATTATTTGATACAACTATAGGAATTCCAATATTGTACTTTTTCATTATATACATTACGAAATTTGCAAAGAAATGTCATTGTAAAGGAGTTGAATCTGGTGAATATGATGATCCACCGAGATTCTCCTATTATTTGAAACAACTGATTATTTATCTTCTTTCATTAGGGATGATGAAAGTGAGTATTTATTCTATTACTATATTTTTCCCTATTCTGGTACGAATAGCAGTATGGTTATTATCAAGATTAGATAAATATCCAAATATACAAGTGACATTTGTATTGTTGATATTCCCATTAATTATGAATGCATTTCAATATTACGTTGTGGACAATCTAATTCAAAGCAGGGATTATTACGTTGCCAATAAGATTGCACATGAACATGAACATGAACATGAACATGAACATGAACATGAACAAGAATATCTCCAAGAACATCATCATCATCATCATCATCTACATCATCATACACATCATCATACACATCATCAACACCTGGCAGAAGAGAGAAGTTATGGAAGTTATGATAATAGAAAAAATGAGCCTCCCATCAAACACGTGTAATTCGCGACTATTATAAATCTTTATTTATTTATTTATTAAAAGGTCATTTCTCTATAATCTGAAACATTGACGGAATGTTTTGAGAATATAGATAGATAGAGGTAGAAGAAGGAGAAGGAAGGAAGAAGAAAAGAGAAGAATAAAAGAACAAAGGAGAAAGGAAATTTATAATTCTATAACCGTTGCATCTTTTAATATATATACACTTAATACTGACGACTAACATGAATGGGAAAACAAGACCAATCTTTAGACTAAACTTTATAACATTAATTGCCATAATTTCCTTTTTCGTTTTATCTAATTGTATAACAGATATTCAAGAAACAGGAGATAAAATACAGAATGTATTTGAATTAAAGAATGGGAATGGTAAAAATAAAAAGAGAAATATTATTATGATGGTTACTGATGGTACTGGACCATCAAGTATCAATATGGCTAGATCATATTATCAATATATTAATGACTTATCATATGAAGATACATTAACGTTAGATAAATATTTAATTGGACAATCACGTACTGGATCATCATCAAGTTTAATTACTGATTCAGCAGCAGGTGCAACTGCATTTTCATGTGGAATCAAAACATATAATGGAGCTATTGGAGTTGATCCAAATCAAGATCCATGTGGAACTATTTTAGAAGCATTGAAATTGAAAGGATATAAAACAGGAATGGTTGTTACTACAAGTGTAGCTGATGCAACACCTGCATCATTTAGTGCACATGCCAATTTCCGTAATATGTTAGATTTAATTGCTAATCAACAATTAGGATTAAATAATACATTAAGTAAATTTGAAGGTGATTCATTAGTTGATTTAATGATTGGTGGAGGTAGATGTTCATTTTTACCAAATTCAGATATTGGTAATAGTTGTAGAAAGGATAATTTAAATTTAATTGAAATTGCAATTCAAAATGGATGGACAGTTTCATTAAATAGAGAAGAATTTGATTTAATGAAATTAGGTGAAAATGAAGATATTAAATTACCAATTTTATCATTATTATCATATTATAATATGCCATATGAGATTGATAGAAATAATTTAAAATTTCCAAGTTTATTAGAAGAGACTAAAACTGCATTAAATATTTTATCAAGAGAGACAAAAGATAGTGAAGAAGGATTTTTTTTACTTATTGAAGGATCAAGAATTGATCATGCAGGTCATCATAATGATGCACAAGCACAAGTTCGAGAAATATTAGCATATGATTTAGCATTTGAAGAAGTTATTAAATTTGCTAATGAAAGTGAAGTTGAAACATTTGTAATTAGTACTAGTGATCATGAAACTGGAGGTATTGATATTGGTAGACAAATTAATGAAGATTATCCAGATTATATTTGGTATCCAGAAATTTTAGCAAATGCTAAAAAATCTGGTGAATATTTAAATTTTAAGATTAAAAATTTTTTCAATGAGAATTTTGATAAGAAAGATAAGATTAAAATTTCTAAAATTAAGAAATTCATACAAGAAGAGATATTAGAGAAAGATTTAGGTATTTTAGATTATGAAAGGGAGGAAATTGATAATATTATTTCACTAATTAGAATCAATGAATTTAAAGAAGATAATGAAATTAATAATAAACAGGAAAATAAAGGATTTAATGGATTTAATGGAGATAAAATTGAAAATAATGAAGAATATTTGAAAATTTTTGAAGTTGAAAGTTCTACAGAAGTTGTTGAATTTTTGAAAGATATGGTATCAAGACGAGCAAGAATTGGATGGTCAACACATGGACATACAGCAACTGATGTTAATATCTATGGATATTGTAATAGTGAATATGGTTTATCATTATTACGTAAATATCTGGGCGGGTCACGTGAGAACACTGAGATTGGTAAATTCCTTGAAATGATTGGTGGAGTGAAATTGAATAAAGTTAGTGACCAATTGAGGCAATAGAGTAGAGTGTGGTGGCTGGTGCGAGATGTGGCTGGTGTAGCAGCAATCGCAGCAATTGCAGCATCGACGCGACGGCCATGTTAGTGAATGATTAAGTAAGTGAGTGAGTGAATGAATGAGTGAATGAGTGAATGACAATGTTTTTTTTTTGAGATTGTCATTTGTTGATGTTTTTCCCAATTGGGCGCGACTTCCCTATTTGGAAGAGGAAGGACACTTATTTACACTCATTTAGAGTGAGAACTATAATAATTTTTTAATAATGTCAATCCAATCGTTGCGTGGTGGAAGAAAGTTATGGAAAGTGATGATGCGGGAAGTGAGAAAGACTCTGCCAGAGAGACCACTTTCTGCTTGGTTTATATAGCAATTGTATTGTCTTGTTTTTTCAATTTTTATTTTAATATTCTTCTTTCTTCTTTCTTCTTTCTTTTCTTTCTGTTCTTTGCTGTTGTTGCTGTTCTTTCTTCTTCTTCATTTATTTCTTTGTATTTATTACAATTGTTTTTCTTTTTAATTTAACCATTGAACTTGTATTTATTCAAGAAAAACTACAAGAAATAAAAATACTAATTTAAAAAATGCTATCTTACGGTGATATTTCTCTCAGAGTTGTTAACTTTATGTTTTTAACAGTTGGTCTAGGTTTGACTGCTTCATTGGCTGCAACTAAAGTTACCCATGGTAATCCACAAGTCAATTATTGTGTCTTCGTCTGTGCTTGGGGTATTCTTTCATCAACTTTCTATGGTGTTGTTGCATTCTTTGTCTCATTCCTTGCTTCCCCAATCTTTTTAGCAATTTTCGACTTTATGAACTTTGTTTTCACATTTGCTGGTGCAACTGCTTTAGCTGTTGCAATTAGATGTCATCCATGTACCAATGAAAGATATGTTAGAGAAAATAAAGTTACTCAAGGTTCTAAAGATAGATGTAGAAAAGCTCAAGCTTCTGTTGCTTTCCTATATTTCTCTGTCTTTGTCTTTTTATTCTCATTAATTATGCAATGTATGAACATTGTTAAAAATGGATTTTTCTCAACTTCAACACCAAAAACTCCAAGAACTGGTGTTCCAACAATGGCTCAAGTTTAAAGTTTTTAATTAATTATTTGGAATTTGAAAAAAAAAATTGGAATTTGGAATTTGGAATGTTACAATTATAATTCCTCTTTTATTTTTTTTGTCACATACTATTCATTCTAAATATATTACTTTACTAACTTTACATAACTTGATTAATAATGTTGGAAAAAAAAAGAAAAAAAAAATCTTTCCCTCCACCCCACCCCTCCAAAAAAAAAAAAACATATGATAATCTATCATCTATTTTATCTTTCATACATCATTTAACAAACTATTGATTCCCTCCATCATTTCATCTGTTACTATTATAATCCTTTTTTATCATTTATCATTTAACTTTTAACTTTTTTTTTATCTCGTTTTGTTAATGTTATTGTTATTTTATTTTATCTTTTCAAAAATTTTATCTTTATCTATTAACTCTTTTAATTATCACTTTTGTTTATTATTATTATCTTTGTACTATGTATAAAACTCAAATTATATTAAGGTCCAAATTTTCCAATTTCAATTGACTGTTAAATCCGTTTAATTACTAATAATACGGCTAGAGAACATGGCCCAATTATTCAACCTTTCCAGTGGAAATTTGATAAAAAAAAAAAAAAAAATAAAAAAAATAAATTGGCAAAGTTTAGATAATTCCCGGAGTATCAGAAATATTAATTGAAGAGGAAAATTCATTCTCAACTTCTCATTGCTTCAATTGTGCATGTCTTCATTGCAGTTATCGGCTATTGTTTTTTTTTTTTTTTCATTTAAACGTTTCTTAAATTATTACTATCGTTCTATAATACGTTATTTGTAAATTACACTTTTCATTAATTATACTATATTATTATAAAATTTTTTTTTATTTATAACCTTTAGAGAGCATGAATTTTTCAATACTTTCCCATAGATTCTCCGATATTTGTCTATCTTTGAATCGTTGATTTCTATCTAAACTTATAATTTCAACATTCCAATTCTTAATATTATTAGGAATTAAATCTCCATTATAATTAACATAAAATCCTTTCACTTTTTGGAAAAGAAGATTTGGTTTGTTGATTTTATAGTTCTTAAATTGCCATTCTTGTCCAGTAGTGAAAACTGCAACAACTCTGTCCCAATATTCAGGTTTAATGAAAAATTTCTCAACATTATTAACAATAACAAATTTAATCTTCCTATTAAATCTTTTACTATCTCTTACTATATTGATTATATTGTTATTATTATTATTATTATTATTAAAATCTTCATTAGAATTACTTAAATCACAGAATTTCCCATCTTGAAGAAACGATTTAACATTATTCATCGTTATCATAGATATAGCAGATGGTGATAGAATAATAATTGGATCTTTCTTATGTAAAATTGTTGCAAGTGATGTACTACTATCATTATGATTTTTACCCTTTAAATATAAGTTATCCTTTTTACCAGTATTCAATGTAGAACTTGTCTTTTTACTATTAGAATCATTCCTTGCCTTTAATGGTCGAATAATCTTATATTCACATTCTCTTATTAAATTACTGAAATCATTGCTTTTTTGTCCATTATGAAATGTCTTATTATCGTCATTCGATTCAACTTCAAATTTACTTATCTCTTTCAAAAGTTCATCATTCTCAATCTTATTCTTCTTGATCTCTTTATAATCAATCATTTCAACTTTCTCATTATTTCTCTTCTTACTTGATTCTATTTTACTTTCATTATCTTCAACTCTATCATGTTTCTCTTTCACATCACTCACATCAGTTTTCCCATCATGAACTTTAACATCACCATTTCCTTCACTAGTCTCACTCTTTTCTTTGTTAACTTTATCACTACTACTTCCATCCTGGATATATTTACTAGTTTCAATATCTCCATTAATATATGATACTAATTCAGTCCTCTCTAAAAATGTAATAACCTTAACTTTCGATTCCTCACATAGAGATATATAATCCGTAATAGTGGCATCTTTGTTGATCCAACAGAAATATACTGAACGTATATCATATTCTTGTGATCCAACAAATCCAGATTCTCCATCTACTGGAAATCGTACATCATTTACAATGATTTCCTTTGAATTGGATAAATCATCTCCATCCAACTCTATTTTAAACGAATTTTTCACAGCTGTCCGAAGTGCACTAACAAATGACATCGTTTTCTAGTTATATAACTAAATTGATAATCCAACCTAGAACAACTACACTTGTAAATGAAGAACTCCCTCCCCCCTCCCCCTTCCTATTCAATGTTTTCCAATGTGAATCGTCCATTCATTCACAAAAAAAGTAAATGTAGTGAATAATACTACTAGACAAACATAAATACGACGCGTCGATATTCTTGAAAAAAAAAAAAATAAAAATTATTCTCATAATAATTTTCCAATTCTTCTTTAAAATTTCTATAAATTATCATTTCCCGCCCATCTCCCTTTTTTTTCGATAAGAAATTGGAGGCTCTGTACTTTTCGTACATACATCTCTCATTAAACTTATACAGTAATGTACAATAGCAGACGTATATTTTTCTCAAAGGATACAAAGACAGAGACAAAGAGAGATAGAAACCATGGACCGTTTAATGATGGTGACAGAGATGGGAATATTGATGGGAATACTTATTCAAATACTTATTCTTATATGAATGATAATATAATGAAGGATATGTTATTATCGGAAATATCATTGAATAACAATTCAATGCATGCGAAGGATAATTCTAATATTAAAGAACCAGAAGACGAAGATGAGGGGAACATCAACTTTATTTCAGAAAATGAAGAAGAAGAAGAAGAAGAAGAAGATGATGATGATGATGAGGAGGAGGATGTTGATGGTGATGAAAATGATGGATTGTTGACTCAAAGCGATAAAAACAAAATACGACAACAATTAGAGGAAGAATTAGAATTACAAAATGATGATGACATCATTGATGAAACAAATAATAATCCCAATGGAAATAAAAACAACATATTCATTAAATTAGAAGAATCAATAATAAAACAAGTTGAAAATGTCAAACATAATCTTCGTCCCATTGGTAGACGTGTACAAGCAAAATTGGATAACTCATTGTTACAATCTCATATACCCACTTTCATATCTAATAGGAAACCATCTTCCAACGCTAATCAGAAACAATTCACAAATACGAAAAAATTACCTCCTAAAGAGAGAGCACTGTGGATGTGGGCTAATATAGTCAATTTAGATATATTCCTAAATAATGTTTATGATTACTATATCTATAATGGATGGAATTGCATTGTGCTTTCCAGAATTTGTGATTTATTGATTATTATATTCGTCATTTTCCTTACTTCATTTTTGGGTAATTGTATCGATTATAATATACTATTCAATGGAAATGCAAATAAATTATCACAAGTTTATGACGGTCAATGCTATGCTAAAATCTCTTTTTCCCAAAAATCATTTTACTTTATTTTATTGATTTTACTAGTTCTAAAAATCAAAAATTTTATTAATGATATGATTGAATTGAATGAAATTAAATTATTTTATAACTACTTACTAAATATCGATGATTCAGAATTACAAACTATCAATTGGCCATCAATTGTTAAGAAAATTATGATTTTGAAAAATCAAAATACAAATGCATTCATTAGCGATAATGATAATGACTTAAAATCTAAGGAAAAATTAAATGCTCATGATATTGCAAATAGGTTAATGAGAAAGGATAATTATATGATTGCAATGTTCAATAAAAATATATTGAATAAAAGTTTAACTATACCTATTCTTAATTTACATTTTTTAACGAAAACTTTAGAATGGAATTTGAAACTCTGTATATTTGATTTTTTATTTAATCAACAAGGTCAGATTAAATCTAAAGTTTTGAGCTCTCATCATAGACTAACATTAATCAATAAATTAAGAAAAAGATTTAAAATTGCAGGTTTATTGAGTTTAATAATCACTCCCTTCTTAGTCATTTATTTCATACTTTACTATTTCTTAAAATTATTCTATGATTATAAAACAAATCCCGGATTATTAAATGCAAGAAGCTATTCTCCATTAGCTAAATGGAAAATGAGAGAATATAATGAACTACCTCATATATTTGAACAAAGATTAAACTTATCAATTGAATATGCAGATGATTACTTGAATCAGTTCCCAAAAGAATTATCAAATATAATATTGAAATTCATTTCATTCATCACTGGATCAATTGTTGCAATATTAGTCATTCTAACAATTGTTGATAATGAAAATTTCTTGAATTTTGAATTAACTGAAGGTAAAACAGTCTTATTCTATATCTCAACTTTAGGGGCATTGTTTACCATTTGTAAAAATTCAATCTCAGATAATAATAATAGATATCTGTTCAATCCTGAAGATTCAATAAAAAGAGTTTCTAAATATACTCATTATTTACCAACTTCTTGGGAGAATAGATATCATACAATTGAAGTTAAGAATCAATTTTGTGATTTATACAATTTGAAACTAACTTTAATAATGAAAGAATTATTCAGTTTGTTATTCTTACCTTACATCTTATACATATCATTACCAAATTCATGTGATAAAATCATAGATTTCTTCAGAGATTATTCAATTCATGTTGACGGAATCGGTTATGTTTGTACATTTGCAATGTTCAAGTTAGAACAAGATAAAAATCGTATCGATAAAATAGCTTCCAATGATAATACCTCAAATGACAAAATGGTACAATCATATATTTACTTTATGAAAAGTTATGGGGCAAATGATACTGTAAATGAACCTATCAGTAATAATCAACATAAATCAAATTTGAAATTTAAAAACCCCACCCAAACTTTACTAGAGAGAAATTTCACTAACGGTAACAATAATAATCCATTACTCAAATCAACGATATTGAATAATAGAAAACATAATGGTAATGGTGGCATTACTAATAGGAGAAGTGTAAAGGGAAATGATGATGAAAAGGATGATGCGAATGTTATAAAGGAACAGATGGAGGAGACAAATCTGGGTTTATCTAATGCAATGAATTATATCGATGATTTGAGTAATAGTATGATTTTAGGTGAAAGTTTCCAAATGGGATACATGAAACCTACAGACAATACCATCAACAATAGTATGATTGATGACGATGATGATGATGATATAAATAAGAGTAATAGTGGTGGTGTTTTAGGATTACTAAACCAAGTTTATAAACATAAATAGCTGAACTTAACAGGGAGATATATATATTATTTCCTACTTTTACGAGCTTTCTTTTCCTTTTCATATTCATTCTTTGCAGTACCTTCTTCAGTTTGAATAGAATTGTAAATTTTAGCCATTTTACTATGATATTCATCATACTCTTTCTTCTTTCTCTCGATTTGTGCTCTAGCTTCGAATTTAGTATCTCTTCTGATTTCTTTGAGTGCTTGTTTACGTTCTTCCTTGACTTCATGTTTCAATTTATTTATTTCATCTCTAATTGCAATTGGATCCATTGGATCCATATCAATTGAACGACTCGATTTACTATCAGGATTGAATCTTTCACTGAATCTAGGCGTGATTTGTGCAATACCGATAGCACGATGTGTTTGTAATTTCAATGGACGACGTTCATTCTCTGAAATCTTGTAAACATTCGCCAATTTACTAGCTACATTGATTATCAAACTATTTGTATTTGTATGTTTGATTAGATGACGTATAA
Organism: Pichia heedii; assembly: GCA_030579495.1. Classification (NCBI taxonomy): domain Eukaryota; kingdom Fungi; phylum Ascomycota; class Pichiomycetes; order Pichiales; family Pichiaceae; genus Pichia; species Pichia heedii. Next base: position 137,647 of record JAKTRA010000014.1, on the reverse strand, counting down.
TTGGAATAAATGATGATGTATATTCTGGAGCTGCATTTGTGTTTTTAATCATTTTAGTTATTAGTGTATCTAGTGTTTTAACTGATTTAATTGCCAAGAATTTAATGAATTGTGTGGTTTTATTATCATCGTTTGTGGATTTCGACAATTCCCACATTTTGGAAAGTGATAGTTTGATATCTTCATTACTTAATGTTACCTTCTCCTCATTTATAGTGAACTTTGTTGTTTTAGGTTTGGTTGAACAAATAAGAATCTGTTCCCAGTTTTCAATTTCTTCAGGTTTTGGAATGATTGTTAACAATACACGTTGTAAGAACGATATAACTTCTGGTATCACCCTTTCAGAAATTCTTTCATAATTTATTAATAAATCACATAAAAAGATACCAAAGAATAATTCTGTTTTATTATTCTCTGGTTTCATGAATTCTAATGATTCGGATGCAACTAATAATGCTGGAATGACAACTAAATGAAACTTATCAGATGTTGAAAATGTACGACCGATTAATGTAAGTAAGATAGCATCACTCTTTAATGGAAATTTCTCACTATTTTGTGATAATATTCTCTCATGTGTATCTCTGAGATGTTTTCTGAATGACTCAAGTAATAGGTCTTGATATTTTTCTGTAAGATTACATATCGTACGTGTGAGGAAATCCATGATTCTGACATATTTCTCATTATCAAATCCAGCTGATTCATTAGAGATTTCAATCAAATAGTCAAATAAAACTTGTGTGAAAACACCTAATTTGGCCTTATTACCTTCTGAAAGTTTAGGTTGATATGTCTCAAAGATTTTTTTGATGGTTCCAATTGTTGCTTCATAATCAGTATTATCATTTATCAATTTTTTGAATTCGTCTAATGTTTTAGGACATGAGAGTTGCGTCTTTGAAGTTTTAGGCTTGACTACGATCTTCTTATTTCCAATTGTAATGACAGTTTCCTTTGGTTTAGAATCGTCCGATTGTGAGGTTGATTTAGAGTTTGAATCCTGAATATAGTCATTTGAATTATCAGGTTCTTCATCTGATGAAATATCTGGAGAGCCTACGGAAAATCCAGTCTCTTCATCACCACTTCCATTCCAAAAATCATCACCTAAATCGTCACCAATAGCCCCATCAGCTCTAACTTCCTCATCTTCCATATCCGCTTCCATTCTCTGTTGTCTTTTCTTTTCATTTTCAAGTAATCTCTCTGCTTCTTCCTTTTCTATTTCTTCAGCAGTTTTTGTTCTATCCGATGGTTTTGCTCTTCTATCAAGTTTTGCCTCTGTAACTTTCATTTCATACTCAATATCAAATTTAGTCTTGGTTACAATCTCAGTATTTACAGTGTTTCCATTTCCGTTTTTCTTCTCCATTCTCTCTTTTTTATTGACTTCACTTATTTCATCCATAACATTTTCGAATTCATCATCCAATTCCATGACTTTTTCTTGATTCTCTAATTGTGCCATTTGTCTTTCATGTTTATATCTTTTAGATTTAGCAATAACTTCTTTCATAACTTCTGCTTTTGTTTTCTTTCTCAATGGTTGACCATCAACTGCATTTTCTTCAGTATCAATACCATCATGGATATTTCTCTTTTTCGAGAAAAAGTCATCATCATCAATAGTAGAATTTTTATTTGATAATGACTGACCTAAATGTGTTAAACTACTGAAATCACCATCTTCTTGGAAATCAATATTATCATCCTCTTCAAGATTATACATTGAACTTTTACTTGCCTTTGCTAATCGTTCCTTTGTAAATCTTTCCAACATTTTCTCTTCAGCAGATAATTTCATATTACCTTCACCGAATCTTCTATCGATAATACCACCGGCTTTACCCTTTCTTTGAAGTTTGATTTCATATTCTTTCTTTCTAATTTCTTCTCCAATTTGTTTATTGATACCAGGTTTACCAACTGTGATTTTCTTCTCTATAGCGTCTGCTCTTTTGTTTCTACTCACTTTCACATCAAATGGATTGAACTTCTCTCTGATTTCACTTAGTATTCTTTCTTTGTCATCTTTACGAAGCTTATCCTGTGCACTTTTCTTCTTACCTTTTGATTTCTTTCCAAAATTGGAATTGGCAGTGAGTCCCGCATTCTGAAGCGATTCTCTGAGTTTCTTAAGTTGTGCACCTCCAGCCATTATTCTTAGATATAGTACAACTTTTTAAGGGAAAACTACAAAATAATGAATTTTAACTGGAAAAAAGAAAGTGAAAATGTAAAAAAATTTTTTTTTTTCATCTTCTCATTAAGAAGGAAAAAAGTGGAAAAGTGAAAAAAAAAATTCGATTTTCATGTTGTCAACTACAGCGATTTGTATATTATACACATATGGTTTGATTGATTCAGTTGTTGAACTATTGCTACTATGAGAAGAGTAGTGGTAACAGGTTTGGGTGTAGTTTCTCCCTTAGGAATAGGAGTGCAACATGTATGGAAACAATTGATCAATGGGAAATCAGGTTTGATATCAACTAGTTCCTTGAAAGACGCTAGCCAATATGCAGATATTCCATCAAAAGTTATCGGGAAAGTTCCAACAGCAGAAGATGGTAAAAGTATCAGTGATGGAATTTATAATCCTAGTGATCATTTCTCATTACATGAATTACGTCGATTTTCTCAGTTCATCCAATATGCACTAGTTGCAGCAGATGAAGCATTGAAAGATTCGAATTTGAATCCATTGGAAATGACAAATGAGGAGAAATGTAAATTCGGTGTCTGTATTGGATCAGGAATTGGTTCAATCCAAGATAGCTATAATAATTCAGTTAGTTTTGCAGCTAATGGATATAGGAAACTGCAACCTTTGTTTGTTCCGAGATTATTAACAAATATGGCAAGTGGGAATATTTCAATAAAATATGGTCTAAAAGGTATCAACCACTCAGTATCGACTGCATGTGCAACAGGTTTACATTCTATTGGAGACTCATTCAGATTCATCCGTGATGATTACTCTGATATTATTGTTTGTGGTGCATCAGAAGCAGCAGTACACCCATTATCACTGGGTGGATTTGCTCGTGCAAAAAGTGTTACGACTAATTTTTCAAATGAACCAGAGAAAGCTTCAAGACCTTTTGATAAAGATAGATCTGGTTTTGTACTGGGTGAAGGATGTGGTATTTTAATATTAGAAGAGTTAAACCATGCATTATCAAGGAATGCTAAAATATATGCTGAAATCAAAGGATACGGATTATCAGGTGATGCAAACCATATAACAACACCGAATGTTGATGGAGATGGTGCTAAACGTGCAATGGAAATGGCATTGAGAAATGGTAATGTAAAACCTGAACAGATCAATTATATCAACGCCCATGCAACATCAACTGTTTTGGGTGACAGAGCTGAGAACTTTGCAATAAAACGTATTTTCGGTGATTTACCCAATCTAGATCTAAAGATAAGTTCTAATAAAGGACAAATTGGCCATCTTTTAGGAGCTGCCGGAGCAGTAGAGAGTATATTTACTATACTAGCATTGAAGAATGATATTATACCACCAACAATGAATTGTGATAATCCGGGGCTGCATGAAGAGGATAATACTAATGATGATTTCATTTTCGATTATGTATGCAATGAATCACAAAAAACAACTGTTAATAATGCGTTGACTAATAGTTTTGGATTCGGTGGTACAAATGCATCTTTGTGTATTTCAAAGTTTGTTGAATGAATTAATGAACTTATCTAATATTTTTATGTTTTACTTTATTATTAGTTCTTTATTTGTAAATGAATACTAGTAACAATATGGAATTATACATTTCTGTGATTTGATTTCATCTTGTGATTTATAGAATAAGAGAGACTGTTTGGCGGCGATTGATAAATTTATAAACACCCAAGTAACAACCAATAAATACGATATACAAGGCTTAATGCAAAAAATTGCAAAATATATGATAATCTCATCAAAATAATGTGGACAAACGATGTACTTGAATAATCTTTTTGTTGGTAATGTATATTTTTTCTGAAGTGATAATAACTGATGGTTATTGAATTGATCATAAGAAGATATTAGAAATAGAGATAATGGTATTATTATTTTACTAATCGTCACATTTTCAGAGTCTCCTAGAGAAAACTTTATCAATGTAATCATATTAATGGTGGTATAGAAGTACAATCCTACCAAATAATGGGAAATATGTATTTTTGAAGTTTTCGAAAATTTTGAAAGGTATGTACATTCGTAAAACCTTCTTAAACTTTGAAATAGATTGAGAAGACCGACTATTTGCAAATCGGTAATATTGCTGGAGGAGTTTCGAAATATAAAATATAGATTTATAATTGAGAGAACTGAATGAATAATGTAGAAATCTTTGAATCTTTCTTTAAGTACATAAATGTCCAAGAAAGGAGGTGGTTTATTAGTTTGCAGTTGTAGAGTTTTACCATATTTAAGGAAAGCTTCAAGTGAAGGAGATAATGATGTTACTAATACCAACAACGACGCAGCTGCTAGGGAAAAATCAAGTACCCATAAGACAACATGCAGCTCTACAAAGTTATTGTACATTGTTGGATCAGTGAAGAAGTTTAGAAGTAGTAGAGAACTCTGGTGAACTTCAAACACATTTATTACTCCATTCATTTGTTTGTTCTTCTCATGGTGAATAATTTTTTTTTTCTTTTTTTCTTTTTTTTATGTTTTTTTGATATTTTTGGACATTTGGACATGTTTGTTTCGCCATTCATTTCTTTTACTTTCATCTTCCTTTGATTCTTCTGCTCTTTTTATTGAACACAGCTAATCACTCAAGATGGCATTACCTATTGTGTCTCTATATTATGGTCTCATGATCATGTTATCCATTTTTTTATTCAATCATGTTAGTGAAAATATGCTACTTGATGGAACCAAACGTTTTGTAGAAACTATAAGTCAAGACAATACATTCATCAAAGAACAGACCGTTAAATTTAAAGATTTTGTGTATCCGTACATTGAAGAATATATTGAATCTCCAGTTTCAAATATTATGAACTCTGTCAACCATAAGAAAGTATCTGACAATGTTCCTTCATATGAAATTGCTTCAAAGTTTATTCAATTTGCAAATAAACTTTCAAGTACAATGATTGGTAAAAAAGTGATATTCATCTACAATAACTTTACAGCAGTGATTTCACAATTTTTGAATAATCACCCAGAAATTGTAGAACAATCATTTGAATTATGGAAATTTATGAATGCATATGCGGAGATAGTGTATGATTACTGTTCCGATGTATTTATGAAAATAATCAACACAGAACCAATCATGAGCTTACTGAAAAAATATGGAGCAATTCATGATGAATATTTTTCACCATATGTGAATAAAGCAAGTGATGTTATTCCAGAATATATAGCCAAATTAACAAATTTCGTCAGTGATGGAGTTTTCAACGATAAAACAAACGAAACCAAATATACATTTTTAGTTCTAGTAATTGGAGTTTTCATTTTCAAATATTTCCTTACAAGTATTTTAAAATGTTTTGCAAAGGATGCATTTCAAATGAATAAAAATATCACCGATATGTATAAACAAGTTCAATTGGATGAATTAAACAATCAAATGGGACAACATAGTGATATTTACTTGGATGTTAAGGAGAAAAGTGTCAATGATTTGGTTGTTGATGAATTAAGTCCTGAATTCAGTTCCAAATATAACACTGGTATTACAGAAATCATTTCAAACCCTTCTTCTTCTTCTTCTTCTTCTGCGAGCAATCGCACAAGAACCGAAGATGAAGGGAGCAATCGCACAAGAATCAACCAAGAAGGGAGCAATCGCAGAATTCAAATCCACCAACAAGGGAAAGAAGAAAAGAAACAATCGCAAATGAATGATATTCCTAAAAGAACCACTTATATCCCTCAAATTCTCCCAATCACCACTACACACGAGAGAGACATTTCTTCACCATCACCATCAACTCCCTCAATAAAATCCATCGAATCTACAAACTCTATTAATACAAGTCAATCTTCAAATTCTACTCGTCTGATATACACTCCAGGAAACGTACACATTGAATCGATCCCCAATGACAATACTAACCAACCATCTCAACTCTGTTCATCCCCTGCCAACACCATCACTACACTATAACAGAGTATAACAACTATAAACACCGTCCGACTACCACCACAAGCACATCTCTACAATACAGCAACCATATCTATATATAGTGATAATGACAATACGTATATATATATCTCACTTTTCTTTGTCTATGTAAACTACCATTGTGTTGCGTATGCCACGCATTTTCTGCCGTTCCCATATTTTGTACCTTTATTGCTTTCTTTGTTGGCAACTGTTACATCCGTTTAATACAGCTTCTCTCTTCCTTTTGTACCCCCGACCTTTGCAATGTCAAAACAAGAGTACTACCAACAACAACCTCAACAACAGTACAGTCAACCACAGTACAACCAACAACAATATAACCAACAACAAAGCAATCAACATTCGGCTGGTTGCGGAGCTGGTTCAAACTTTTTGAAGAGACTGTGGGATTCTATTATATTCGGTGCTGGTGCAACAATCGGTAGTAGAATCGTCAATTCAATCTGTTCTTAAATTAATAGTAGATATAGATAGAATCACCTTATTTACTTATGTATCCATTACTATACACCTTATATAACTCCTATGTTTAATAATAATAATAATAATAAATAATTATAAATGTTTACAATAACAATACTCATAAACCGTTACCATATTCCCTACATTGAATTATCTGAAATAATTACCATATACGTTCCAGATTCTTTGAATTGTAAGAAGCTTATATTCAAGGTTCAGATTAGAATCAATCAAATCGTCAATATCACTATTCAAATCTTGGAATATGTATATTGGCATCGTCTTGATTGCTAATTTCTTAAGATTTTTGATTTCAATGAATATCAAACCATTGTTATACCAGTCTTTAACAGTGATTTCTTTACTATTGGTATCTTTATGTGAAGCCATGTAATCGATCAATTTCTCAATGACTCCTAAACTTTTACATATTCTACTCTTTATTTCAACTAATTGCATTTGTTGATTATGCTTATAACTATCTCCATTGTACCAACTCATCAATGATTTTTTCAAATTCCATAGAATAAACAAACTTGGTGATGCAGCTACAAATCCGAACACTAATTCTTGACTTTTCAATATCTTATCAACACCATTCAAGGCCAATGCCCCATCAACTTTGGTTTTCTGAATTTGAATTAGTAGATTTCTAATCATTTCACCCAGTAATACGGATTTAATTGGTGTTTTCAATTCTTTCTCATAGTCATTCATTATTATTGTCATATCACCAGACTTGATCAATGTATCAAGTTCATTGATATTACCAATTTCCTCGTGATGCAAATCTTTAACATAATCCATAACCATTCTTTCAAGTGACTTTAAGTCTGACTCTAGCGATTGTTGTGACATGAGTGCAATTTCAGAATTACTATCATGTCTAATCGTCTTTAATATATTATTGATGGGCTCAGTTATCCAATTATTCCAGAAAGAGATACATGTATCAAGTATATATTTCCCAATATCCTTAAAATAATTAAGGGCTTCTCTACGAACTGATGCATCACTTATCAATAGGTTTACATTTCTCACTGTTGAGGGAATATATGATATCGTGAATAAACCCAAGGGTAGAATAATTGGCCAGTTTCTTGTAAAATATGATGGTATTGCACTCATTTCCTTTCTATCCTTTAACTTTCCTTCAAAATTTGGTATGATGTTATTAATTAACTTAATTAGTCTATCCAATTCTTCAGTCAATAATGATGTAGATAATGGTGATGTAGATGGATATGATTTGGATTGTGATATCACATTCTCAAAATCATCATCTTTCAATAATATTTCTAACCGATTGATAATAGACACATTGATTGATATTTCACCATCAACTTTCATAAACTTAGGTACATTACTTAAGATATATCCTAATTTGGTGACATTTTCTCTCTTCAAATGAACCAATGCTTTCCTCTTTTTCTCAATCTCATACTTCGCATAATGATATGGTAATTTGAATGTACAATTCCAAAAAGTATCAAATATAGATTTAGAATCTTGTCTTCTTTCAACTAGGAACAAACCAGGTGATTTGATAAAATCTTCAATTGACTTATTCACTAAAGATATACTAATTTTGAAAAAATTATAGACTTTAGAATATGCACCATATGTAAATGATGGAACCCATTCTGGAATATCAGTAATCACTGTTCCATTCTTAACGAGATCTACATTTTTGATATTTTTAACTCTATTCAACAATTGATATATCTTCAATGGGAAAGTTTGTAGAGAATATAACATTACTCTATATTTTTTACTCAAAAGCAAATCATAATAACTGATATCATTCATGATATCAACTGTTGAATCCATTAAAGTTTTACTAGTTTTCAATAGAAGAATGGCAGTAATGTATAATACCATTATCGCAGTTAATTGATCAATATCTTTGTCATTATTAACCGCTTCATTCCTAATTATTTTTGTCAAACATTTATTGAGTAAGATTATATTTTTCTTTTCAACTAAATCATCCAATTGATCGTTCAAATCTAAACCATTATTAAGTCGATATTGTTGTGAAATATTGTAAATTTCAACAAAAATGTCTTGTAATTCGGCATATTCGTTTCTGAGATTATCATCATTTCTTGCATTCAAAGTTGCTAAAATCAATGTCGCCTCTTCTTGGATGTTCACTCCTCCACTGGAATAGATGAACCGGTCCAACTTTAATAGGGACATCTTAGATTATATCAGATATTTCCCACTTGATGGTTGAAAGCAGGGTGATATTAAATTAGTCCTGGCATTCTCACAGATCTCATTTGTTTTCTTTTTTCGTTTTTTTTTTCTCTTTTTCTTTCTTGTCATTTGTGTTTGATATTATAAAACACTTGTATGTTGCTATTCTTTCTCTTTTGACGTTTTAGTTGTTTGTTAACAGGAAACTTCCATTTATAGAGAAATACTTGTTGAATATTATTCAAAGTGTGTGCTTATAAACCTTTGAACCCATTTGCACCATTTTCAGAAGAATTGATATACAGCCAAGATACAAATACTCCTTCAAACTGGAATTACGATATTGAATTACAATCTTTTAAACCTTCTGATAGTAATAGCAGTGATTTCAATAATTATAGAAATAAATACAAAAACAAAAGACGTAAAATGAAATTCTCACATTCACTTCAGTTCAACTCTGTTCCTGAATGGTCATCTAAATATATCAACTATTCTTCATTAAAAAAAATTGCATACAATTTACAGAAACAGTATGTTAAAGAATTAAATTCTAAAAATGGTGCAGAAGAAATACAATTCACTGCAGATCCAAATGATCCTGAAAATCCATATGTCGTCTTCAGGCATGCTTTAAATAAAGAAGCTGCTAAAATAAATAATTTTTACCAGCAACAAGAAGAAGAAATATTAACAGAGTATAATTTGCTTTGTAAAGAGTTTCTTGAATTTGAGATTGATTTTCCATTCGATAAAGATGATAAATTGGCAAGAGAAAATTTGAGGAATATATTAAAAGAAGTAATGCCTGATTATGAGTCATACATGCTGGAATATTCACATAACATTGAAAGTTATAATAGTGATTATGAAAATCAAATCATTGATAATGGTGATAATAATATCAATACCCTTGACCAATCAATCACATCTTTTGATCAAAATGCGATGTCCTCAGGTGTAATAAATGCACCTGGTCAAAACCCTGATATCGCCTCACTGGATGATATTGATTCATTGAGACTTCAAAAGAGAAAATCATTTCCAACTTTATTCTATGATGACGATTTCCATGTTACATTCTTGGAAGCTTTGAAAGCTGAGAAAAGACATTTAGTTATTAGAACATTCACACGTTTGTCCGAATTAAAATCTTATATTGAATTGAATAAAATTGGGTTTGCTAAAGCATTGAAAAAATTCGATAAACTTTTGCAGACTAATTTGAAAAGTAACTATCTCGCTGAACTTGACCAGAAATACTATGTTTTTAAAGATTCAACTGTACAGAAGCTAAATGAATATACAACCAATGTTATTAAACTTTATTCGATATTCACTCATAATAGTGTATATGAAGCAAAATTGGAATTAAGTACAAATTTACGTGAAAAGGTGGTTTTCGAACGAAATACAGTGTGGAGAGATATGATTGGTATGGAAAGAAAATCTCAAGCAGTATATGCTGAACCAGATTCCTCAACTCTTCTGGAATCAAAGCAAGTTTTCAAAGTCAAACTTGGTGCAACAAGAGAAATCCTCATACCAAATATTTTTGTCTATGTATCTGTTTGGAAAATAATAATTATTGCATCAATCACATTAACACTGATCAAATGGTCTCCATTTGAAAATCTTCAACAAAAGAATTGTTTTGCTATATTAATTTGTTGTTCATTATTATGGGCTTCAGAGGCAATACCATTATTTACAACTTCACTACTATTGCCATTTTTGATTGTGATTTTGAAAGTTTTAAAGGATCCAACAACAGAAGAAGTTTTGTCAGCATCTGAGGCATCGAGATTCATTTGTTCATCAATGTGGTCTCCAATTATTTTACTTTTGCTAGGTGGTTTTACATTGGCTGCTGCATTATCAAGACATAATCTCGATAAATTTGCATGTACATTTTTACTTTCTAAAGTTAGACAGGAACCTGCACCAATTCTGTTCTCGATTATGGTTGTTTCGACACTTGTCGCAGCATTTGTTTCTAATGTTGCTGCTCCAGTTTTAATGTACTCTGTTGTTCAACCAATCTTGAATACCTTGAATGATACAACAATCAATGGTAAAACTGTTAAAAATCAATTTGCTCAGGCTTTAGTGTTAGGTATTGCATTAGCATCATCAATTGCTGGTATGGCATCACCAATTGCATCTCCTCAAAATGTTGTTGCATTGCAATTTATGGACCCTGTACCAAATTGGATCCAATGGTTTGCTGTCTCAATACCAGTCTGTATCTGTTGTTTGGTTGTCATCTTTATTGTATTGATGTATTCATTTTCATTCAAAGATGTTACAATTGTACCTATTATTCAACATCCTGATAACTTTTCAATGAAACAGTATATTGTGATTTTGATTTCAATTGTAACAATAGTTTTATGGTGTCTTGCATCGGTTTTAGAACCTTGGTTAGGTGATATGGGACAAATTGCATTACTATCAATGGTCACATTTTATGTAACAGGTACATTATCACAAGAAGATTTCAACAATTATCCATGGACTATTGTCATTTTAGCAATGGGTGGACTAGCTTTAGGTAAAGCCGTCTCGGTTTCAGGTTTACTTACAACTATTGCTCATGCTATTCAACAAAAACTTGAGTCGGCAGAATTATTTACAATTTTATCGGTTTTCGGATTCATTGTGTTAATAATGGCTACATTCGTTTCACATACTGTTGCTGCATTGATTATTATTCCATTGGTTGAAGAAATTGGTAGATCATTACCAGATCCTCATCCAAATATCTTAGTCTTCTGTACAGCTTTGATATGCTCTTGTGCTATGGGATTACCTACTTCTGGTTTTCCAAATGTCACAGCTATAGGATTGACCGATAATGTTGGTGAGAAATACTTAAACGTTGGTACTTTCATTAAGATCGGTGTACCAACGAGTATTGGATGTGGATTAAGTGTCATTACTGTTGGTTATTTGTGCTTGAGATTAATTGGTATATAAATCTATTTATAATTTTTTCTCTCATTAAAAGCAAAAGATTAATTCCTTTTAATTAGTTCCGTAATAGATATCATCGATAAATCTAGTGCACATCCACCAATCGCTATCTGAGTCAGTTCCATGATCACCACCGACACATGCTGTCACTATTTTGATTCTCGGAAATGCATGGAATATTCTCTTTATTGATATTTCTGTAGTTGTGTAACTAACTAAAATTATGTTATCTTCCTTAACATTATGATCTAATAATATTTTGATGGACATAATTGCAGCAGCACCTGATATTGTCTGTGCATCAAATAGAAGAACTTGAGAGTTATCATTTATTTTTGGTAATTTTTTAGTATGTAATTGTGGTTCACCAGTTCGTGAATCCGTTTGAATCAAAAGCTTACCGATTTTAGCAGCTGGGATAGTTCTACGTAAAGATCTGATAAAGCAATCACCAGATCTTATAATTGACACTGCAACTATTTCATCCATAAGAAAGAATGCATCATGGGGGTCAATCTTGATGTTTAGTGGTGTTATGATTGTTTTGTCAATTGATGCCCCCGAAACATAATTGATGAAATTCAATGATTCAGTGATTAAAATTGATGCCATTCTATCAAAATAGAATGTGAAAATATCATTGGATGTTTCACTGTTGAGTAAAATTGTTTTGATAGCTTGAATTTGATTAGTTTCTTTGATAATAGTGACATTATCCCAGTTAATTGGATTGATCCTCAAACCTAATTGTTTCAAGTGCTTGATATGTTCGGTTGATTTGATCAGTAGTTGATTTTTTAAATGTTCAATCAATAATTCTAATGCTATGTAATTATCGGAACCACGTGGAATTACTATATCAGCGTTAAATCTTGTTGGTAAAACGTACAGAATAGCATTAGGTTTCACAAATAGATCCCATTGTTTGATAACACTTTGTATATCTCGACCTCTATGTATAATATCTCTCAATAATCTCCGTGAATAACATATATCAATGTCTGTATCCACAAAAACTTTGCAATCCATCAAGTCCAACAGTTCCTTTTTGAATAATGTAAATAAACCTTCAATGATTACAACATTAGCACCGTATATAGTTATCGTTTGATCTTTGATTCGTTGATGGTTGGCGAACGAATACATTGGAATTTCTGTTTCTTTACCCTTTTTTATAGATCTCACACATTCTGTAATCAAATCTAAATCAATTGCATCAGGATGATCAAAGTCATACTCATTGTTGAATGCCTTTTGACTCAATTCAGGTGACAACTCTTTATAGAAATTATCCAATGATAATAATATTGTCCATGGTTCATTTATTGATTTGATAATTTGTTGCGCTACAGTGGTTTTACCTGATCCACTTAATCCTGCAATTCCAATAATATACGGTGATGACCATGGAGGTATATAGTTAGACATTCTGCCCTTACGAAATAACACTGCAGTTCCATGATAAGAAACTTAGTGGTTGAGCTTGTAATTTGAATTGTCGCAGTCATGTTTATTTTACTTTTTTTTTCCATTTTTAGTTACTGAACTTAGTATTGATGTTTATTTCTAACAATGGGTGAAATACGGAAACAATGGGATGAATGGACCGAAACACAGTTGAAACGTGCATGTTTAAAAAAGGATAATGACTCAAATAATGAAGAGAATGAAGAATATACGTTTGGAGGAAATAATATTGAATTCAGTAAAGATGAAAAATTGATCGAACTAACGGAAATCAGTGATTTACTCGATATTGCAGAAGAGAAGGAATCAAATATACTTGAAACGAAAGAACAATTACCAATTTTTAGAGAAAGAAGCCGTGTTATGAATATGATTAAAGAAAATCAAGTTATCATATTAGTTGGTGAAACTGGTTCGGGTAAAACAACACAATTACCACAATATATTGTTGAGGATGGATATGGACGTATATGTTGTACACAACCACGTCGAGTAGCAGCAATGAGTGTTGCTGTACGTGTAGCAGAGGAAATGAAAACGAGAGTTGGAGATAAAGTTGGTTATAGTGTCAGATTTGATGAACGAAGTAGTACTAGAACTGTTGTGAAATATTCCACTGATGGTATGCTAGTTAGAGAAATGATGGGAGACTCCAAATTGAATAAGTATGGTGTTATTATGGTTGATGAGGCGCATGAGAGAACGATACATACGGATATTTTATTAGGATTATTGAAAGAATTGGTGGTTGAGAGATCAGATTTGAAGATAATCGTATCTTCGGCAACTTTAGATGCAGAGAAATTTAGTTCATTCTTCAATAATGCACCTATTGTAACTGTTAAGGGGCGTCGATTTCCTGTGTATGTTTATTATACATTACACCCAGAATCTAGTTATTTAAGAGCTGCCATTGCAACAGTTTTACAAATACATGGTAGTGGTGCAAATGGAGATATATTAGTATTTTTAACGGGTCAAGAAGAGATTGACATTTTCTGCGAATCACTTTCGGATATCGATACACTTACGGTGTTACCATTATATGCAAGTCTTCAATCTGAACAACAGAAAAGAGTTTTCGATAAAACAAACAATCGGAAAGTCGTTGCATCTACAAATATTGCAGAAACATCATTAACAATTGATGGAATTGTATTTGTTGTCGATAGTGGAATGGTAAAACAGAAAAAATATGATCCAGCTACCGATAGTGAATGTTTGGTAGTTGGATCGTGTTCAAAAGCTTCTGCTGATCAAAGAGCTGGTAGAGCTGGTAGAGTTAAACCAGGTAAATGTTTTAGACTATATACAAAGGAATCATATAATGAAATGGCAATATCACCAACCCCTGAAATATTACGATCTGAACTTACTGGTATCGTATTATCTCTTCTTTCAATGAATATTACCAACATCATGACATTCCCATTCATGGATCGACCATCTGGGAAATGTCTGGCAAGATCATTGTCATTATTGTATGCATTAGGAGCGTTAAACGTTAAAGGTCAACTTACAACTATTGGAATACAACTTTCAACTTTACCATTGACACCAATGCTTGGACGAGCTATATTAGCTGCATCTGAAATGGGTGTTATCGACCAAGTTATTGCGATTGTTTCTCTTTTTGATGAAACACCCTTTATTCGTCCTAGAAAGGATGTTACTCATAAGAATGCTGCTATATCTTCACAACGTCAATTTGCCAGTACGTATAAAGTAGGTGGTGATCCACTAGCATTATTGGCCCTCTGGGAAGGGTATGTCAAAAGTGGATATTCTACACAATGGTGTCATGATCATTGGGTGGATTACAGGTCTCTCCGACGTGCTAAGGATGTAGTTCATCAACTCAAAAGGATATGTCGTAAGATGGATCTCTATACTAACAATGACACAGCATTCTCAACAATTTCTGTAATGAGGAGTCTTTGTCGTGGACTCTTTGCCCATCGAGGAATTCTATCAGATATCACTACTGCTACTTACTCTACGGCTGCTGGTCCTGCAAGAATACACCCTTCATCAGTGTTACTCCTTCGTAGCGATGAAGATACTACTGTCAAGCCGCCACGGACGGTAGTGTTCCTGCACGTGATCCGGACATCACAAAATTTTTTATACAACGTGATGCCTGTCATAGATTCATGGCTCGAATTTGATAAAAGTGGATAATAATTAGATTAACCATGACACTTTTTTAAAAATTATCTTTATAAAGGTAAACTATCAATGTATTTTCTTTTCTTACTTCTTCAATCAAGCAATGGTCTTGTTTTATGCCCCAAATAAAGAACTCTATGAATCCACCAAGGATTTCTACGAAGCATTACACTTCAAATGCTACGAAAAATCTTCTGAAGCATGTGTTTTATCCAACAATAGTGCATCAATTTCTTTGATCATTGATCCTTCAAATGCAGCAACAATAGAAGAAATTGAAACAAACACTAACAATTTGATTAGACATTCTGATAAAAGAGATTGGAGAACTTATCAAAGTGCAATTGCATTTAATGTCGAAAATTTGGACGAAATTATGTCAATTCTATCATTGAATGGGGTTCATTTCCAGAAAAGACCATTGAATAACCCATTAGAAATTTATGCAATTGATCCATTAGGTTCAATTATTGGTTTTACTAAACTTCCTAATCCATTCGCCCTAAAGGATAAGAAAAAATCACCATCCTATATTCATTCATACACCAATGATTCCCATATTTTATCAATGTATTCCACAAATACCGAAAAAGAATCAAGAGAACCAGCGGTACACTGTATAGCTGTAATGACTTCTGGTGGTGATGCTCCTGGTATGAATGCCAATGTTCGTGCAATTGTGCGTACTGCAATCAATAGAAATTGTAAAGCTTACGTTATTCATGAAGGTTATTCAGGGTTAGTGAAAGGTGGTGATTTTATCAGACAAATTTTTTGGTCAGATGTTAATGGTTGGTTATCTGATGGTGGTACTAATATTGGTACTGCTAGATGTCAAGAATTTAGAGAACGTGAAGGTAGATTACAAGCATGTCTTAATATGATTAAAGCCGGAATAACTGCACTTATTGTTTGTGGTGGTGATGGTTCCTTAACAGGTGCTGATTTATTTAGAGCTGAATGGCCTTCATTGATCGATGAATTGTTCAAATCTGGTAAAGTAACTAAAGAACAATATGAAAAACACCAGTTTTTGAATATTTGTGGTACTGTCGGTTCAATTGATAACGATATGTCTTCAACTGATGTTACGATCGGTTCTTTCTCATCACTTGATAGAATTTGTAAGGCGATTGATTATATTGATGCAACTGCTAATTCTCATCAACGTGCTTTTGTCATCGAAGTTATGGGTAGACATTGTGGTTGGTTAGCATTAATGGCAGGTATTGCAACAAGTGCTGATTATGTCTTTATTCCAGAATCTCCAAGTAAACATAGTGAATGGAGCACTCATATGTGTAAAGTCATTTCCCAACATAGAGAGAGAGGTAAGAGGAAGACAATTGTTATTGTTGCTGAAGGTGCAATCGATTATAATTTAAAACCAATTACTTGTAATGATGTCAAAGATGTCTTGGTTGAAAATTTGGGTTTAGATACCAGAGTTACCACATTAGGTCACGTTCAACGTGGTGGACCTGCTGTCGCATTTGATAGATTCTTAGCAACTCTACAAGGTGTTTACGCAGTTGATGCAGTATTAAATAGTACTCCTGATACCCCTTCTCCAATGATTGGAATCTCGGAAAACAAAATTATCAGAAGAAATTTAGTTGATGCTGTCAAATTGACTAAATCAGTAGCAAAAGCAATCAATGAAAAAGACTTTGAGAAAGTGATGTCATTGAGAGACACTGAATTTAGTGAACATATCAAATATTATAAAGCAATCAATAGTGCTGATTTCAAAGATCCTTCATTAAATCCTGAATCTCATAAAAACTTTGCCATTATAAATGTTGGAGCGCCAGCCGGTGGTATGAATTCGGCTACATATGCATTTGCTAACTACTGTCTTTCGAGAGGGCATACACCATATGCAATATATAATGGATTTTCAGGGCTAGCAAGACATGAGTCAATTAGATCCATTGATTGGTTAGAGATTGAAGATTGGAATTCCTTAGGTGGTTCAGAAATTGGTACAAACAGACACACACCACTTCAATCAGATATTGGTTTAATCTCTTATTATTTAGCAAAATATAAAATTGATGGTCTATTGATTGTTGGTGGATTTGAAGCATTGGAATCTTTACATCAATTAGAAAATGCAAGATCAAATTATCCAGCTTTCAGAATTCCAATGGTTTTGATTCCTGCAACTATATCAAATAATGTTCCAGGTACAGAATATTCTCTAGGCTCAGATACATGTTTGAATCAATTGGTGGAATATTGTGACATTATAAGTCAATCTGCGAGTGCAACAAGAAAGAGATGTTTCGTTGTTGAATGTCAAGGTGGTAACTGTGGTTATATTGCAACATATACACAATTATGTGCAGGTGCAGAATGCTCTTATGTACCTGAAGAAGGAATTGACTTGAAGCAGCTCAATTTAGATATTCAGACTTTAAAGATCAATTTCCATAGTGATAGAGGTAGAGATAAATCTGGTAGAATTTTAATCAAATCAGAATTAGCAAGTAAGGCATTATCCACTGAAACCATTGGTCAAATAATTAGTTCAGAGTCGAATGGTAGATTCGATTCAAGAACTGCAGTTCCGGGTCACGTTCAACAAGGTGGTATACCATCTCCAATGGATAGAACTAGAGCAACAAGATTAGCTGTTAAGGCGATTGAGTTTATGGAATCTAATTTTGATATTGTTAATGGTTCCCAGAATGAAATTGGAGAATTTATCAATACATCTGAGGCAAAGGCAACGGCTGCTGTTTTAGGTATTCAGAAAAATCATCTTTTATTCTCACCAGTTTGTAAAATATGGGACCATGAAACAAACAAAGAAGGTAGAGTAAGAAAGACTATATTTTGGGATGAGATAAGAGAAGTGGCAGATATGTTGGTAGGAAGGGTTAAGATTGATACTTAGTTTATTTTATGTTCATTTTCTTACTAAGCAAAACATTTCCCCTTTGAGTTTTCATTTATCAATACCCTGTGTTTCCATTTTGTTTATTTGTATAAACTATAAATACTAACCATACATACTACAAAAAATTAATCATTAATCAAAGAGTCCCAATCACGTTCCAGTACTTGAGGTAAAATTTTACTGAATACATCATTCATTTCACCTTTCAAACTGACAGAATGTAATGGGAATGACAAGATTTCATCAACTTGGTTGATGTTCACAATTAACTTACCATCACTCTTCAAATCCAATATCACATCTATTAGTTCCTCCCTATCGTTAGCGTTGTCTATATCCAGCAGTTCAAACATTTTAGTGAATCTAATCTTTTTGAAAATTTTTGAAATATAGACTATATTCAATTGCATGATATTCAACTTAATTTGTCTCATTTCATCATTATCTATCTCTATTATATCAGTTATTTTATCCTTAATTACAGTATACCTTATCAATTCATCCGTACATAATATCCTGAGTATTTCAAAATTGGTATCAGTTTCTCGAAATGTGTCAAGTATCAGTTTTTTGAAAGATCCATAAGGTTCGAGTAATAGAGACTTGATGAAGTATGGATATATGTCTGGTAATTTTTCCATATTAGATATAAGCAGATCATATGATACACTCAAATACAATGAGTAGTTACTCTCTCTCTGTAGATAGTCTAGAACCAGCCATTGAAGTTTCAGTTTTAAGTAATGTAAGATCTTGTAATATGTGCTTTGTTTGGATAACCCATCAATGACATTGTTTGTCTTATTAGTCCAATTTTCTACATTGGTTCTATCTCGTACCTTAATTGTACTATTATTAGATGCATTCTCATTTTCATTATGAAATTTGAAAATCATCATAATAAGGTTGATTTCCAACCTATCCTTAAGTGGATTTTTGGCAAGATCTAACTCTTCAGCCAGTTTGTAATCGTGGGAACTATTAATCTCGAATAATTTCAATAACAATTCGCATGTTTGTGCATTATCAGGTTGAAATTTGGTTATTAATGAAGATAGTTGACTATTATCGAATTCAACTAATCCACAGATCTTTAGAATGGAAATTTTTATAAGATCTTCTATACTTCTACAAAATTCCCCCTCTTTATTGGTAATATTTTTGTATACTTCATCATATGCATCTGTTATAGTCATCGCAAGTAAAAGTGGGAATCTAAGAGATGATGATAGAGTTTACAACATGTAATATCTGTTATCGTCGTATAACAAGAAAGAAAAGGTTACTCGTTCAATTCGTACAAATTTTCGTTCTTTTCGTTCCGATAATTTTTCTCACCGTCTCTGAAAAATTAAGTATAAATAATGAGACAGATCACCATCAATGTTGTTGCATTGTATCATTTGAAATAATACTTCTGTTCTAGCAAAGAATAACTGCTGTCTCAAGAATGTTGTGTTGTGGTAAGAAATGTTCTATTTTGTCAGTTGCTAAATTGATTGTATTTTTTGGTATGATTCTCTATACCATGAATGTATTATTTTACACATGGTTACCAACAAATTATATTTTCAACAAGGATGAATTACAAAATATCGTTAAGGAAACATTAGCAACAGCGCCAAAAGATGATACATATGGTCTCTTTGTTGCTTTACAGGAAAAGCTTGAAGAGAGATATGGATCCAAGTATATCAATACTGTCAATAAAGATGACTGGGTTTTCAATAATGCGGGTGGTGCTATGGGTCAAATGATCATTTTACATGCTTCGATTTCGGAATATTTGATTATATTTGGATCTGCTGTTGGTACTGAAGGTCATACTGGTGTTCATTTCGCAAATGATTATTTCACTATTTTGAAGGGTGAACAAAGTGCAGCATACGCAAATCAGTTTGATAAATCCGTCTACTTACCAGGGGATGTTCATCATTTACCAATGGGTCACGTCAAACAATACTCTATGCCAGCGGGATCATTTGCACTGGAACTGGCACAAGGATGGATTCCAGCAATGTTACCATTTGGATTTTTAGATACTTTCTCCTCCACTTTAGATGTCGTCAATTTAACAAAGACAGTCTATCTTACAGGTAAAGACATGATTAAGAACCTATTACAGGGTAAATTTTAGATCCTATTTACGAAAGAGTATATGTATAACAGGTAAAATGTATTCCTTTTACGTTTAATTTTTAATCTCGATAAATGTAATCTATGATATATATATGACCCGCAAACTGTACGTATGTAGTGTATATATACATATCATATCTCGGCCGAACGAGGCCCAAAAAAAAGAACAAAGGAAAATGAATAGTACATTAGTTTGGCATCAAGTTGCTAACTGTGCATCGCTATTGTTTCTCTGCATGAAAACACTAATTCTTGTATGCATATATGTAGGTTTCATGCAGGACCTGATTTTCCAGATGCACATGCTAGTTGTTAGTTTTCCAACCTTGTTTCTTTTATATTGCGGATTCTTAATTATGTCATTTGGTGACAACTCCCAATTTCCTCTTTTTCTTCTGTTTTTTTTGTTTCTTTTTCTATTTCTTTTTTCTCTTCTTCTTTCGTTTCTCCTTTTTCTCCATCTCCTTATAATAAGTTGCTTTTCAGAGTAATTTAGACTTAACATTGAGTGTGTTGTTTTCTTTTCCTTGATCATACTGGTATTTTGAATTACCATGACTCAAACAGGAGTTTCCAGAAGGAGGAAATCATCCTTATCTTCTGTAACTTCATCTATAGACAGTATTGAGCACAATGCATCGAACATATCATCACCTAATCAAAAACGACATAAATCTTCATCTTATTCACATTCTAGACATTCTTCAAATAATTCTTCCATTATTTTAATTGGAAGTAATAATGGTAAAAATGCACCTAAAGAGTCGTCTTATACTAATGATAATGCTATACCAACGAATAATAATGCTATACCAACTAATGAAACTAATCGCTTATTTTTTACAACATGGGTAAAATGTGGCCATTTAGCCCTATCTTTGAATTCGAACTATTCTATAGCAATCAGATGTTTTGAATTCGCATTAAAGTATTCGCCAATGGATAACGATATAATCAATTTATTAGTAGAACTATTAGTTCAAACTGATTTAATGTGTCAGAATTTCCAAGGAATTAAAAGTACGATTGATTTTATAATATCTTCAATGAATTCATATATCAATCTGAAAAATGATATTGATTTATGTTGCAAATTAGCTGATTATTATTTGCTAGTTAATGAACTTGAAACAGCACATCAATTAATAATGAATACTATGGAACTATCGAAAAATAATCCAAAGTTATGGTTAATTTTGGGTAAATGTTTGAAAAGAATGAATTTACAACGAGATTCAATTAATGCATTCACACATTCTTTATATCTTTTACCACAAGAATTATCAGATTTGAGTCATATTAGAGTTGCTAGGAATGTTCATTTGGAACTAGTGCAATTAGCACTTGATGATGGAGATTTAGAATCTGCTAGAAATGAACTTGGTTCCGTGTTATCATTACCTCCTCCAACAGATACTTTAACAATCAATCTAATAATCAATATATCCATTCATTTGATAGTTTCATTTGAAAAATCAGGTAATCTTATAAATGCAATTTGGATTTGTGAAATTTTCGAATCTGTATTCCCTGAAAATCCATTAATTTTATTATTTCATTCATATTTCCTATTATTATCAGATCACTCATTCTTCAACCCGAATACTGCAAGACAGTTTTTACATAAATTAATTCAGAAAGATCCATATTATGTAAAATCTTCAAATGTTATTGAATATATCAATTCTCCGTTGGGTGATTTTCTACCTTGGTTATTATTATCACATGCATATTATTATTTGAATTTATTGAATATCTCATTTGATTGTTTAACAATTTCAAGTAGAAAAATATATAATCCTTCAAATATTCCAATTATTCTCAAACTGGCAAATAATATTTTATCTTTATCCGATAATGATTTACTAAGTGAAGATGTGAGAGAATTCATCAATATCCTGAATAATGAAAAAATTGAAATTTCTAAGAATAAAAGTCATGATTCCAATTATCTACCCCTAAATTCATTAAAAGATCGTATACTAATTGATCTGATTATAATGAGCTCAGAAGATAGAATTAAACAATTCAATGATATCGATATCAATAGAAACGATGAGTCGTATACTAACAGAAAGACTGATTCTAATATTCAACTTACAGAAAAGGATAATTTGCTCAACAAAAAAGTTCCAATCAATATATTACTGAATGATGATAAATTGAAGGAGAACGTTGTTAAGAATAATGATGACAATACTGAAAATAAAAGTAAGAATCTGTATCAAAATGACGAGCCATCAAAAGATAAGGATAGTAAAAATAGCTATAATGAAAACGAAGAAAAAGAAGTAACCCATAGTTGTATATATCCGGTTACACAAAATTCGGGTAGTAATGTAAGCTTATCGTTACCAATTAATAATGAAAAAACTTCTAACCTTGAAAGAACAAACTATATACAATTACCATCCCCAATCAGTAATCCATTGATTAATACCGATGTATTCGGTAAATATGATAAAACACCGGCCCAATTAGAAAAACACAGTTCAACTCATTCAAATAAACTATCAGAAGACTCGGTTGATAATCATGAAAATAATGACAATAATAGTAATAATAAAACTGGACCACCAATTCAGGAATTGGATCCAAAGCAAAAAAATATGTACACCAAAAAGACAAGTGATGGATATAAACAGGATAATCAGAATAATGAAACTAGAGATACACCACCACAACTGAAACCTAGAGTTTTCAAGCATGAATCGCCAAAAGCACATCCAAATCCAAATTCAAATCCAAATTCAAATCCAAATGTAATTCAAACTGAAGCGAGACAATCATCTATGACAATTCCTACAATGAAAATACAAGTTCCAATGAAAAGTGGACAAATGAATAATATGCAAATGAATAATATACAAATGAATAATATGAACAATATGAACAATATGAACAATATGAACAATATGAATAGTATGAACAATGTACAAATGAATAGTGCCAATAATGCAAATATGAACAATGCAAATATGAATATGAATATGGATATGAATATGAATATCCCAACAAACATAATGCAAAATATACCACAAGAAATTCAACAAGAAAATATGCAACTACAAAATATTCAGTTACAAAATATGCAATTACAAAATATGCAGCCACAGAATATTCAATATCAGATGGCAATGCCATTCAATCAAATGAATCAAATGAATCAAATGAACCAGATGAATCAAATGAACCAAATGAACCAAATGAACCAAATGGGTCAGATAAATCAGATGAACCAAATGAATCAAATGAACCAAATGAACCAGATGAACCAGATGAGTCAAATGAATCAAATACCTATAAATCAAATGTCCATGGTTCATATGCCTATGGGACCTATGTCAATCGGTTCAATCCCTATAGGAACAATTCCTATAGGACAAATACCAATGGAGAACAATATGGGTCAATCTGTGATGATGCATCAAGTAACACCTCAGATGAGTCAACATGTATTAACACCAAAGATACAGCAAATGGGAGCACCTATGGAAATGGGGCCGATAAGGGGTCAACCTATGGGTCAACCAATAGGTCAATCGATGGGTCAACAAATTGGACAACCGATGGGACCTTCTGTAATGGAGAATGGTGAAAGGGTTGAATATACTCCATATAATGGATATTATTGAAAAGTTTGTAAGTTTATGTAGTAGTTATTGTACAGACATAATATATTAATCAAGATAATAAACTCAAAACAATAATTGCAGCCCCCCCCCCTAACATTTAGGGATCTGCGAGAGCATTGTTTTCCGTGATGACAATAGGTTTCATAAAGATGAACAATGTCTTTGAAATATATGAGAATATTAGTTACATAATTAAGTGGGACTACATTAAGAACTCGTTAATTTCCAACATTCGGCCTAGCGCAATCACCGAGAATAAACAACTGCAACAATCACAAGATATAAAACCTTAATATAATAGACTTTCCTATTAAAACCCGTTTGACAAGCCAATTAGACGAGGTCAATATGTTCGATTATATAATGGCCCCATTTTCATCTTAGCTTTATGATAAAGTTAGTCTCCTGGAGAATATACTTGAGACAGATGTACATAAAGGCTAATTATCAATGAAAAATAGAGAAAAGTTTAGAAACGTATATAGAAATTGGTAATAAATACTGGTTTCATTCTTTTTTTATTCTTTTGTTGTTGTTGTTGTTGTTGTAATTGTTGTAATTGTTGTTATTGTTGTTGCTACATTCAGTTTGAAGAAATACATTTACTATACATCCATTATTAATTAAAGTTTTGAACCATGAACAAAGTTGAAACCTTTGGTAACGTCGGCTTTTACTTTTTCAACTGCGTGTTTGGTCATGAAAACTTCCTTTTCGGATAGATATTCAGGAAATTCCACTAATTCGATACCTTCGTTACCGATGACTATTGGTAAACTGAAATATTGTGTATGTTTACTTATAAACATTGGGATTTTGTTAGTTGTCAATTCATCGATTTTAACGAATGCAACTTCTTTGATTGGTTTGTTTGAAGTAATCGCATCCAATAAGTTATCAATAAATCTGTAAGCAGCTGTTGCCATTGATAATGTGGCAGATCCTTTACCATCTTTAGCCTTGACAACTTCATCACCACCAAATTGAACACGGTTGATTAATTTAGAATAGCTTTCATTATCGAAATTCTTGATCCAATTGTTGATTACTGGTACAATTGAATCACCAGAATGGCCACCAATAGTCAATACATCATTGTATAAATCTGATGTTGAGACTTTACCATTGAGGGCAGTAGACAAAAATTGTTCCAATCTTAAATTATCTAAAGTTGTGATACCAAAGACTTTCTTTGGATTGAAAACATTTAATCTTTTCAACTCTTCAACTGCAATTGGTACAGTTGAATTAACAGGATTGGAAATTATACAAATGAAAGCATTTGGACAAGTCAAACCAACTTGATGAACTAATGATTTGACAATACCTGCATTGATTTTAAATAAATCATCTCTAGTCATACCAGGTTTCCTTGGAATACCTGCTGGAATTATGACAATATCACTATCTTTCAATGCTAATTTGATACTTTCGTTATCATCTTTATTCAATGGTACAAACCCCTTGATTTGTTGATGAGTAGGAATATGTGATAAATCAGCTGCAACTCCAACTGTATTAACTATATCGAATAATGATAATTCATCGATTTTTTTATTGAGTCTTAACAGAAGAGATAGAGGTTGACCAATACCACCTGCAGCACCTAATATTGTTGCCTTAACCATTCTGTAATACCTTGTATATTACTTTATAGAAAGTAAAAATTTGTCAAGTCCCCACAAAGACTTCTCCAGTGAAATTAATTTTTTTCTATTTTTCATTTCTATTTTTTCTTCAATGAAAATTGAGAATTTCAACCTCTTTGAATTACCTAAACAGGTAACTCTATGAGAAATGGAATGATAATTATTTATAATATTATAAGAGTAAATGACACTCAATTCAACTATTGTAGTTTATTTATTGTAGTTTATTTTATTTCAAAAAGATACATAACAATAGACAATTACCAATGGTTTTCAATTCTCTAATTAAGGTTTCTAGACGTTTCCAATCTACGTATAAAGGCCCTGGTATATCATACCTTGCCAAACCTCCAAAGGATAATAAACCAACTCATGGAGAATTATCACCTGCACAACAGGCTTATTTAGAGAGAGTTATAAGAGTTGATCAAGCTGGTGAATTAGGAGCAGATTTGATCTATGCAGGACAATATCTTGCATTGTCACATAATAGAAGAGTTAAACCGGTTATTAAACATATGTGGGAACAAGAAATCCATCATAGAGAAACATTTAATAAATTACAAGTTTCACATCGTGTTAGACCATCACTTTTGACACCATTATGGAAAGTTGGAGCATTCGGAATGGGATTTGCTACTGGATTCATGAATAAGGAAGCAGCAATGGCTTGTACAGAAGCAGTTGAAACTGTTATTGGTAAACATTACAATCAACAATTGAGAGTTTTATCAAATAATTTCAGAGATATAGAAGAACTTGAAACAGGGAAAAATACAGATTCAAATGAAATTATACATTTAAAGGAAACTATCAAAGTTTTCAGAGATCAAGAATTAGAACATCTGAATACTGCTATTGAACATGATTCGAAGAATGCAAGACCTTATTGGCTGTTAACTGAAACTATTAAAAGTGTCTGTAAAGGTGCAGTTTATATAGCTGAAAGGGTATGAAACTATGAAACTACGAATATCAAAAAAAAAAAGAAAAAGCTTAACGAATAAAATTCTTCCTCTTCTTTCTCTTCTTCTTCTTCTTCTTCTTCTTCTTCGTCTTCTTCTTCTTCTTCTTCGTCTTCTTCTTCTTCTCCTTCTTATATATAATTAATAATTTAATAAATAAATCTTGTAATGTTGATTCTTTTTTCTTCTCTTCCAACCTTTCATATTATATCATTGTATATGATAACAGCATTCAGTACATTTGAAGATAAATTCTTTATATTAGAAAATTCATCAATTGATATTTTCTCAAAAGATTTATTATTTAAATTCTTATGAAACCCTATCCAGATTTTATCAGTTTTCAATTCAGGTGTTATATTAGCATTATCGAATTTAACAACTTTTGTACCAATCATTTTATAAACTGATTTAACAACAATCAATAAATCCATATATGATATATAACCATCATTATCACGATCATACATCTTAAATGCCCATCTAAGCTTTTCCTCAATTGAACCTCGTGATGCAATACTTAGAGATTTTATAAAATCTTTAAAATCAATACTCTGTTTATTATTTATATTAAACGCTTCAAATGCATATGCTGCAAATTCTGTCGGATCACCAAATGGATAAAATTGTTTATGTATTTTAATAAATTCTTCCTTTGTCAATTCACCATTATTAATATCTCTTTTAAATCCTTTATACCATTGATTCAATTCACGGGTTGAAAATTTAGTCTCCTGACGTAAAGTTGAAATTTCTTCATTACTCAACTTACTTGTTTTCTGTCCCATTGTTTATTGAAAGTATAATGGTAGAGAGTGGTTGTCAATGATGAAATAAGAATAGAATAGAAAAGAAGAACATAATTAGATCTTGTGAACATGAGAAACGTGAGATTTACGAAAAGCTAAAAAAGAAAGAAAACAATCCAGATGGAGATTAGTTTACGTAATATATTTTCTTCATTGCTAACTAATGGATAGGTTTCATTTCATATTTAAATAATCAATATTTTACAAATAGCATAAAGAAATAGAGCAGGGGGGGTAGAGTTAAGAGAGGGGGTTTATATAAAGGATTAAAAACTATGTATAGTGAAATTATATTTGCCGAATAAGTTGATATTTTATTGTATTAGAATATTACTCAAACATATTAAAGAAATACCGATAAAACTCCATTTTAAAACGGTTTCTTGTTTACCACCGAAGGAGATTGAACTTGCAAACATTTGTAATGAGATGAAGGTAAGAAAACCTGATGTAATAGCTAGTAGTACTGATATTAATAAAATACTGAACGGATCTTTCATATCAATTTTTCCACGTAGCATATAATAACCAATTAATGCACCAAATGGTTGACTTAACCCACCTAAACTACCTGCAATCAATAAAGCAGTCATTCTTGAATTCAATGCAACATATAGAGGTAATGTCATTGTGAATCCTTCAACAAAGTTATGTATAAACATTGAAAGGAAAATTGACATACCTAATTCAGGATTAGTCTGTGAAGTTGAGTACATTATGAATCCTTCAGGAAATTTATGTAACGTTATTGCTAGAATAGTTTGTAAACCAATTGATAGTAATCTAGACAATGGTGTTTTAATATGATGATGATGTTCAATCAGATTTACTGCATCATCTGTAGATATTGAAACCATCTCATCAGTATCATATCCATCATCATTATCACTCAATTGTTTTGATCTCTCGGATATATTGTTTTCACAGTTCAATTGATAATTTGAGTTTGATGAAATATTACAGTTAGTTGATTGATTAGAAAATGTTGAATTATAATCAGTATAATTTGATGGATTGATATTCCTTATTTTATTTTTAGCTTTATCATTATTTTTACTATCTGGAATTAATGGTGAATGAATATCTAAGTTTGGATATCTTGAAGCAAATTCTGATTTATCAGTTATCATATGTTTATTATTAGGGAAAAATAGTAGATTTTCTTCAGTAGGTCTTGAACAAAAATATAATTCATTCGATGTATGTTTATGAAGTTTATTCTTACTTAATATTTCATCTGTACAACTATCGATATCTCCATAACATTTACCTGTCATTGTTTCTCCTTTGAGTGTTTTCAAAGACAGATCCATTAATGACATACTCTTTTTAGGTTTATTATTTGAAGAATTATCATTTGATGTATTTGTTTCTTGTTTCTTTGTTGGATTTGGTATTGTATTAAATGGATTTTGATTGTTAGTGATATGAGATGTTGAATTGATGATTAATTTTTGTTTACTTGGCAGATATTTATTTTTGGTTTCCAAAGGAGTTGAATTGTTATTTGATGAATGACTATGTGAATGATTATGTGATTGATCATTAGGATTATCATTATGTGAATCACTATGTGAATCACTATGTGAATGATTATGAGAATGATTGTGGTTGTGTGAATGAGAATTATTTGAAGAATGAGAATCTGAATGTGAATGAAATTTATCATGTAAATTATTTGTATTATCAATTACTTCATCATTTGAATGATGTTCACCATCATGAGAACAATGTATTAAACTTTCATTTGTAAATACATGTATGATTAAGTTCATTAACGAACATATTGCTATTCCACCAATATAACAGGAATATTCAATCAGTTTTAGTAATTTTTGATTTGAATGTAATTGAGGTATCATATTTAAATAAGTATGAGATTTAGGTAATAATTTATATAAGGATGTGAAAATTAAACAACCACCAGATAATGATAATGAACATATAAGGAAATTTGTATCATTTGCAATATTGAAAGGTTTCCTTTCTGCTCTTTTAGGGAATAAATAAGCATATAATTCATCAACGTATATAACACAACATCCTAAAATAGTTATAAATGAAGTCAGGAAAACTAAGATCCAACCCTGATTCATTGAAATTGTAATGATGTGAAAAGAAAATTAGAGTACTGATAATGATTCTGATACTGATAGATCAATAGCTATATATATAAAAAAAATACTGATAGATGTAGATAGATACTGAATGTGGATGAATATATGGTTGCATAATGATTCAATACAACCACTCTACATATACATAATCTGGATATTTGATGTCACTACTAGCAAGGTGTTAAAAAAAAAAATTTTTTAACTTGCTCTGATCACGTGGTTTTATTTGGAGGCTCAATAAAGGGTGAGAAATAATGAGAGAAAAAAGAAAATATCGACGCGTCGATTTTCCTTACTATTATTTTTTTTTTACAATTTTTCAACTATTTACATGAGAGAGAATAATAAAGAGAAGAGAAGAGAAGAGAAGAGAAGAGAAGAGAAGCAGAGTAATAGGAAACAATAGAATACATAATACATTACATAGCACACATTCAGAAACCAAGAAGTTCTACTAAGACCTTGCTGACTTTTCTCTTCAGCAGCATTTGCTTCAGTTGTCCCTATCTAGATAGTTCATCATGTATGTGCTAATTTAGTGTAAGAAGTAAAATTAATTGATAGTTTCATATTAAGTTAATAATGAGAATGTGAATTCACCAATACATTTGATAAAGAATCACATTCATTATCCAAACAATAACTTATTATTTGTTTGTGAGTGTAGAAGAAAGAAGATAAGAAGAAGTAAAAAAAAGAAAGAAAGAAAGAAGTACCAGAGGAGAAGAAGAAGAGAAGAAAAATTTAAACTTTTCAACTTTTTATGAGAGAGAGCATTTCACCACTTTCCATACAAATTGAGGGTTTCCTTTCTTTTCTTGAAGGCTCAACCATATTATAGTTCACTTAATATTCTCTACTTCTACTTCTTCTTCTTCTACTTCCCAGACATCAGAGTTATCATTAACTGAAAGTCAGTATCTCGGTATGTCTCTCACCTTATCCCTTATCTCCAATCGTAAATCTTTTTCTGATCTATCTTTTCTTTGATAGTCTCAAATCAACAGATTGATACAACCGAATTAGGAAATTCCTCCTTTTGCTATGCATATCAAACTTATATTATCATCACCTATGTAGTCACTTACTATCTCTAAAACATTATCATATCTTTCTATTGTATGTTTCAAGTTGACCATATGAAACTTAACATTTGTCTTTAGTAAATAATTACATTTTCATCAATAACTTCAATAAATATTTAGACCTTCTGATATCCCATCATGAAATTGTTTCAAACTGGTTTCTAATATAAGTGTTGGTTTCTCTATTAATAAAGATAATGTTGAACAAAAAGGAACCTAAAACTGATATCATCATTGAAACTGATTCAGTAGTTAATACACCAACTACAATATATGAATTTCCTAATCCTAATATCGATTCAACAGATTATTCATCTATGAAAAATTCTACAATAGAGACTAATACAACCAAAAGTACTTATAAGAGTAAAACAATAAATGATAAAAAATTAGTCACCAAAAATCCATTTCATTTCTTCATTAAACAAGATTTACTTTTATTAATTCCTGCTCTTATCACAAATGCATTGTTTTCACTTACTGATGTTGCAACAACAATTATGATAAATAAATTATTCAAATATCTAACTAATTTACAGACTGGTAAATATTCGAATTCAAGTATTTTCATGCATGATATAAAATGGCCTTGTTTTGGAATCATTTTGATTGGACTTGGTACAACTATATTCGGTTGGTTAGAAACCACATTGTTTACATATCTAGGTGAACGTCAGCAAATTAGATGTAGAGAAAAACTTTATGAATCTTTACTATGTAGAGACTTAAGCTGGTTTGAAAATAACTCAAATTTAGATGGTGATTTAATTCAGTTAAATAGATCAATTGAAGAATTTAGAAGTTCAATCAGTGAATATCTCTCTATTCTTTTCAAAAGTATCTTCTCAATTATATCTTTATTGATTATATCAATGTTCTATTCTTGGAAATTGACTCTATTATTTATGTCAATCATTCCAATCATAATATTAACAATAGTAATATTTGGTAATATCATTCATAAATGGTCAGAAAAAGAAGATAATGAAACAGCTAATTCCATATCAACCTTGGACTGGAATTTTACATCCTTTATATGGATCAAAATTATATTCTCTAAAGAATTAGAATTGAAAAAATTCAATGATCTGATTGATAGTTGTGAAATTGCATTTAGAAACTTCTCAATATATGCAAATATTGTATCTTCAATAATGAAATCACTAGCTTTATTATTATTTGTTCAAAGTTTTTGGTTTGGTTCATATCTAATCAGAACTCGTCAAGATCAACCAAGTAATGTAATTTCCTCATTTTATTCTTGTCTCAAATTGGCAATGACAATTGGTAATTTATCTGTAATAGCCGTTATATTTCAAAAGGCTTCCACTTCTTTCAAAAAAGTTGTTAGATTTTTATTGACAGATGACTATATCGAAAGCTACAATAAACCTTTATTGATTCCTAATGAATATTTATATGGTGATATTAGAATGGATAATGTTTTCTTTAGTTATGGTGATAATGAAAATGAAAATGAAAGTGATATTGATAGTGATGATAATAAAGATAGTGAAAAAAGCATCACGATGGAAAAGAAACTGATGGATAATGATAATTCATGTGAAAATGATCGAACAATATTGAAAAATATCTCTCTACATATTGAACCTTTCAAAACTACATACTTGATCGGTAAATCAGGTTCTGGTAAATCAACTATTGCAAATTTATTACTAAAGTTATATACACCAACTATTGGATCAATTCATATTGATGGTCATAATCTTGAGAAATTAGATACAACTTGGTTACGTGATCAAATCACATTAATACAACAATTTCCAAAACTTTTCAATGACACTATTGAAAATAATATTTTATTAGGTACATCTTATAATTCTATCAATGATGAAGAGGTTCTCCAAGCAATTGAATATTTCAACTTTAAAAACGTTATTGAGAATAGTCCGCACGGCTATAAAACCTATATTGGCAGAAGTGAAAACTATAATAATGATAAAAATAAAAATAATGATAAGAATGATAATGGAAATAATGATAATTCAATTCAACTCAGTGGTGGTGAAGAACAAAGATTAAATCTAATAAGAGCTAAATTAAGAAATCCAAATATTCTCATATTAGATGAGAGTATCTCAGCATTAGATATTCAACAACGTAAGAAATTTATGGAAAAAATCTACCATTGGAGGAAAGGAAAAACAACTATAATAATCACACATGAATTATCATATATTCAAGAGAATGATATGATTTTCTTTATTGAACATGGTGAAATCGTTGAAAAAGGTTTGAAAAAAGATCTAATTCAAAGTGATGGAAAATATCAACACTTAGAAACTCAAAATGATTATGAAAATGATTCTAATGAGCATATACACAGAAGGAAAAGTATCAAAAATGCATTGGAGAAAGAAAAAAGAAAATCTATATTTAATGAAATTGAAGATCTTGAATCACTCTCTAAAGAGAAGTATTATGATATACTCAATGAAACAGAAGATAATATTGATAAAAATGAAAAATTGAGTAATATTAGAACACCAATTGTTGTTGCTTATAAGTTATTACTTAATTTTCTATCATTCAAATATAAGTTTTTTTATTTATTTGGTTTGCTCCTAACAATATGTGAAACAATTTTAACACCAATTTTCTCCTTTTGTTTTTCAAAACTGATCAATGGTATAATTCCTAAACAACATGGTGTATTAATATCAAATTTTGAGCAGGTAAAATGGTCAGTAATAGCAACAGTTATTGCAATTATAACAGGTATACTATCATTTATTTCAACTACAGATTTAGAATTTGTTGCTGCTAGATTAAGTAAAAACTTACAATCACTTTCCTTAACTAGAATTCTCAATCAAGATGTACCATTTTTTGAACACATAGACTCCAATGAACTATCAACACTATTAATGAATGATATCAGAGATTTCCGTAAGATATATTCTTCCAACTTATCAAATTTAGTTTCTGGTATTACAATAAGTATTGTATGTGTTATTTGGACATTAATATCTGGTTGGAAATATGCATTGGTTGGTTTCAGTATTTTCCCATTATTTGCTATTTTTAGCTTTTTAAGTACTTTAATCATGCAAAAAGTTGAATTTTCATATAAGGATTCCTTAAACAATGCAGAATTGGTTGTATATGAAAGTAGAGTTGGTATAAAGACAATTATGTGTTTGAATATTCAAAAGCTTTTCAAAGAAAAATTTGAGTCAAGGTTAAACAAAGTTTTGAGAAATGGTTTGAAAAGATCAATTGCAATGGGATTTTCTATCAATGTTGTTTTCTTTTTGATTAATCTTGCACAATCAATAATGTTATATTATGGATTCAAATTAGTAGCTAATAACGAATATAGTTTAGTTCAAATGATGCAAATTATAATGATGATTTTGATGTCTGTTACATTTTTATCAGAACTAATGTCATCTGCACCAGGTCTTTATAGAGGTTTAAGAGTTGCATTGAAATTAGATATGTTAATATTCAAATTAGATGATGAACTAAAAATGAATACAGGATATTTAACACCAAATTTCAATACTTTACAAACTAAAAATTGTATCGCATTCCAGAATGTTTCATTTGCATATCCTTCAGATCCTAATAAGTTGGTTTTAAAAAATTTAAATATGGAGTTCCCTAAAAATCAACTAATTTCAATAGTTGGTGAATCTGGATGTGGTAAATCAACAATAGTATCATTGATACTACGTTTATATTCTCTCTCCAATGATCAAATGAATTTTGATGGAAAATATCCTACGACTGAGAAAATTCAAATTGATGGTTATGATATAGACACTATCAAAATGTCACATTATTTGAACAATTTTGGTGTCGTTACACAAAAGCATTATTTTTTCAATGGCACAATAAAGGAGAATCTATTATATGGTAATTCAATGAGTCATTCTATTTCAGATGAAGAAATATGGGATATTCTTGAAAAACTTGACTTGGCAAACATGGTTAAAGAATCAGAGAAAGGACTGAATTCTCCGTTATGTATATCCGGTAATGTTTTGGTTTCTGGTGGTCAAGCACAGAGATTATCGATTGCTAGAGCATTGTTGAGACCATCTAATATTTTGATAATGGATGAATGTACTTCCTCACTAGATGCATCTTCATCTGAACTTGTTCTCCAACTACTCACTGATCTGAAACAGCAATACAAAACCATCATATGTATCACTCACCAAGCCAACGTCATGCAGAAATCTGATCTTATCTTTGTTATCGAGAATGGACAGGTTGCCGAATCGGGTAATTATGAAAAATTGGCATACAATTACAATGGTTCCTTTTATAACATGATTAGAAGGAAAGTGATTTCCGATTAGTTCCGTTGATTCTTTTTATTTAAAAAGGTTTATATAGTTCTAACTATTAATCTTGTATTCTCTAAATATTTAATTGCCATAATTCTTTTTCTTTTTCTTTTTCAAACATTTCATCAACACAATGGCTAACTATATCGAAATTCCTACATTTAGATTAAATACTGGTGCCTCAATCCCAGCTGTTGGATTTGGTACATGGAGATCAACGGAAGAAGAAGCATACAATGCTGTTATTTCTGCATTAAAACTAGGTTACAGACATATTGATACTGCGTACATTTACGGTAATGAACAAATCGTTGGTAAGGCAATCAAGGACTCTGGTGTTCCACGGGAGGAGATCTTTTTAACTACCAAGTTATGGATGACAGGTGCAATGAAATGTGAACAAGCATTATCAAATTCAGTTAAAGCATTAGGGGTAGACTATGTTGATTTATATCTAATGCATTGGCCTATTACGATGAATCCTAATGGTAATGATGAGCAATTCCCACGTAAACCAGATGGTTCATACGATTTAATCGATGAAAAAGAATGGAGTTTTGTCGATACTTATAAATCAATGGAGAAACTATTAGATACTGGTCTTACTAAGGCAATTGGAGTCTCAAATTTTTCATTGAAGAAGATGAAGAAAATCTTGAGTGAATGTAGCGTTGTTCCAGCAGCATTGCAGATTGAATTACATCCATTATTACCACAACAAGAACTGGTTGATTTCTGCCATTCTAAAAATATCACAGTTGAAGCTTATTCACCATTAGGTTCGATTGGTGCACCATTGTTGAAAACTAAAGAGTTGACTGAAATTGCTAAAAAATATAATGTCTCAACTGCAACTATCTGTATTTCATGGCAAGTTTGGAGAAATGTGATTCCATTGCCAAAGAGTGTTCATGAGGAAAGAATTGCATCGAATTTGAAAATCATCAAATTAGAAGATGTCGATGGTAATGCAATATCCGAATTGCATAAGACTCTTGGTGTTCAAAGATTTGTTGTCCCAGATTGGGATAAGAACGTCTTTGATTGAGTGATTTTTTACTGTTTAGCTTTTTAATTTGGCTTGCTTTTTCACTTTTTACTTATTTATTTGATTTATTTATTTTTTTAGTTTAATTATGTAGTGAATTTGATTATTTAGTTTGAGAAAAGAAAAAAGAAAAAAGGAAAAAAAAAGAAAAGCTTATATTGATCCAATTTTTATAAATGG
The DNA here is from genome assembly GCA_030579495.1 of Pichia heedii. Taxonomy (NCBI): domain Eukaryota; kingdom Fungi; phylum Ascomycota; class Pichiomycetes; order Pichiales; family Pichiaceae; genus Pichia; species Pichia heedii. Next base: position 101,347 of record JAKTRA010000014.1, on the reverse strand, counting down.
AGAACAGCATAAGGAACATCAGGTTCTTCGCCATTCTCATCTTCCAAACAAACTTCAAGAATTAAATTCTTCTCATGTGGGGATAATGGTTTCTTTGTCACTAATTCAATAATTTCAGAAATCTTCATATTATATCTGGATTCCATTTTCTTAACATAAAATGATGCAAATAATAACGAAACACCATATGACATCATTGACAATTCTAACCCTTCATTTTCTTTAAAATAGTTAATAACTTCTTGTAATGTCATATCACCATATAAATCAAACCTATCCCAAATTTTATCATACTCTTTGTTACCGTATTTACCCTTTGAACTTGCAATTGGTTCAGAAAATCCGAAAAATGGTAATGCCAAATTAACAAATCCATTTTTATATTTCTCAATATCAGTTTTATTATCTGCAACTTTGTAAAGTTCAAGACATACTAAACCTGTAACTAATGCAGTTGTAGTTGCAATTGCAGGTATAATTCTACCGGCAATGAATTTAGTCTTTGATTTATCTGCAACTTCAATTTCATAGTTTTCTGCACGACAATTGGATGCTGCATTTATAAATTCAATATGATGGTTACTATCATCATCTTTTTCAAACTCAACAGTGGATAATCTATATCCTGCTAATGATGAAGGTGATGGTAATGATGATGATAATTTCTCAATTATAGAATTATCATTGACAAAGTTCGATGAATCTGCATTTGGATCTGGATCATTATCATTAACTTGAATTTTAACATCAGTTTTTGGACTCCATTCTGGAATTTCAACTTTACTTAAAACATTCAGATAGTATTGTTTATCAGGTTTACCTTGGTCACCCTTTAATCCATAAACATAAGCTAATAGATTTGCTGCACCAACGACGAACTCGAAATGATTAACATCATTAATATCAAAAACTAATGGAGTTGGAGCTCTTTTTGGACTCGTCCAGAATGGTTCACCCTTTGAGGTGACAGCATCTTTTGGGAAATTATACAAAAGTTGTTTGATATCATTTGAGAATTTTTCTTCAAATTTCAGTCTAGCCCATTTGATACAATCTTCAAAATTATATGGTTTATCCTTTGTTAAGTAATCATTTATTGATTCTAAAATAGTTTTGATATCACCACTTTGCTTTAAAACAGTTTCAACAAAATTTGGTTGTGATAGGTATAAATTGACATTTTCAGGAGAATCATGGAAATAATCTTGAAATAATGATTTTGCCCATGCAATAGTATGATCAATTTTATTTGGGAAAGATCTTAGTGTACATAATGGGATTGATTTCTCTGGTGGATCTCTTGAGGAAGAATATGATTCGGTTAAGAATGGGATAACAACTTGAGTGTTACCCTTTGTACCTAAAGTACCAGATTCTAAAAGAGGTTTTTTGAAAAAGACACATCTTCTATCAACATAAGTTCTAGCTTCAACATTATCTAAAGCATTTGTAACAAAGTCCAGATTTTCCCAAAATTCATCATTGAAAATATGTTCAGTTTCTTCACCAACTTTATCAATTCTTGATTCGATCTTACCATTTAAATCTGGATTCATTTGACAAATTGCCTTTGAAGCTACATCTGATTTATTCAAACCGACATCTTTAGCTCTAAACAAAAATTGTCTATTCAAATTTGATTTTTCAATTGAATCATTATCAGTTATAAAGATTTTACCATTTGGACCTGTCGCAATACCCATCATTGCCCAATTTTTCAGCATTTCACATCCAATTGCACCAGAACCAACAAGGAAAATTTTCAAATTGGCCAATTTTTGTTGAAATTTTAAACCGAAAACTGCAATTTGATTATCATATCTGGAATTGATTGGTTTACAAGAGTCTTCAGTTCTCTCGAATTCTTCAGATTCTGGTAATGATTCCAAAGAGTCAAAATATAACCATTGTTTGATTGGGACGAATTTCCCAGAACATGCTTTCAAGACTTCTTGAGCTAATAAACCACCGAAAAATGCAACCATTGGAGGTAAATCACCTCTTGCACCATAAGCGAATTCTTTAATCAGATCTTCATTAATATCATCAGTGGAATTGAAAAAATTTGAATATTTTGGAACTAATTCTTTCGTTAATTTGATAATTTCTAATGCGTCATTTTCATTATGTGGTCTTGGTAATTCACTATTATGAGTTTTACGGAAAGTATCCAATGCTTGGAATGCTAAATGTAATTGAATTGGTCTATCAAATTTAGCAAAATCCGAAATAAGGAATTCCGGATTTGATAATTGTTTTGATAAAGATTCATAATTGACATTGATTGGTGTTTTAACTTGAGTGTAAATACCACCTTTTTCATAAGTACCCCAATTGCTATCAAAATCTACCAATTGGAATGCAAATGGACCTAAAACTTTAATTTTGTAAATAGTACCTTCTTCATTTAATTTTGGTATACCTTGAACTTCACTGAATTTGACATAATTACCATCTTCTAAACCATGTCTATTATCATCTAACATTGTAACCGTTCCATCTTTTTCAATATCTGATACAATACCTGTTTTAGGTTCTTCACCATTTTGATCATAGATTGTAAAATTTTCACCGAAATCAACGAAAGCTTTAGCAAACAATCCATTGATATCGGCAGAAATGAATTTAATATTATTTTCATGAGTGATTTGGTTCAACTCTAATTGTTTATCAAGGGATAAATTAGTTGCTACAACCACAGAAAATGATTTAATAATTTCAGGAGACAATTCATCAATTACTTTAATTGGAACATATTGATTCAATTCAGATAATTTTGGTAAAGTTGCATTTGCACGAGGTGTACCTATATCTTCCATTGTTAAGAAGAATTGAGAGGATAAATCTTGGATAGTTACTGGAGTTGGATCATATAATGAAAGAGATTTAACACCTGCAAGTGCAACATTCTTAGCAATTTCTAAACCTAAACCAGCTAATCCGATTATAAGTATATTTGAAGACGCCATTTTCAGCATGGCATCTTTACCAAGGACATAAAGTTGACGAGAATAAAGAGATTCGTCAATGGATGAATCTGGAGGTGGTGTTGGTGTGTCTACTTGCATAGTTATAACGAAGGAGATGGGAAATATAGATAGTCTAGGGATATATAGATGTTATCAAACAAAAAGAACAGATATATATTAAAACAATACAACCATATAATTCATCTCTTTCTACGTTTGATGATGGGTTATAGAGTGGCGAAAAAAAAAAGAAAAAGAAAAATCACTTTATTTAATTATTCATTACTCATCTTTTTCTTTTCGTTTCTTTTCTTTTCTTTCCTTCTTTTTCTTCTTCATCTTCTTCTTCTTCTTCTTCTTCTTCTTCTTCTTCTTCCTCAATTACCAAGTGAAAATGATGAGATACTCTGGTATTAGACGTTCTGCAAATCAAATCCGTAGATTGGCAACAGGGAAACCGGTAAATGCTACAAGAATGACAGTTTTACCGAATGGTTTGACTGTGGCTACTGAAACTATTCCACATACCTTAACTGCAACAGTTGGAGTTTGGATTGATGCTGGTTCAAGAGCAGATGTAAGTGATGCTACATCTGGTACTGCCCATTTTCTTGAACATTTAGCATTCAAAGGTACAGATAAACGTAGTCAAGTTGATTTAGAATTAGAAGTTGAAAATTGTGGATCACATTTAAATGCATATACTAGTCGTGAGAATACTGTTTATTATGCCAAGACATTACGTGAAGATATTCCAAGATCAGTTAATATTCTCAGTGATATTCTTACAAGGTCCAAACTGGAGAAATCTGCTATTGAAAAGGAGAGACCAGTTATTATAAGAGAGAGTGAAGAAGTTGATAAGATGTATGATGAAGTTGTATTTGATAGATTACATGAAGTAGTTTATAAGGATCAACCATTAGGTCGTACAATTTTAGGACCTATTGAATGTATCCGTAGTATTCAACAAGAAGATTTGAAGAAATATATTGAAACTAATTATAAAGGAGATAGAATGGTATTAGTAGGTACAGGATGTGTTGATCATGAAGAAATGGTTAGAGCTGCAATTGAGAATTTTGGACATGTACCAATTAGTGCTAATCCAAAACCACTTGGAACTCCTAGAAATGGATTACCTAAATTTTGTAATGGAGAAGTAAATGTTATTGATGAATCATTACCAAATGTTTATATGGCAATTTCACTTGAAGGATGTTCATGGTCTTCACCTGATTATTTTACAGCATTAGTTGCACAAGCCATTGTTGGTAATTGGGAACGTAGTGCAGCTGTTGGTCATACACCATTATCTAAAGAAGTTTCTAATGATGGGAAAGAACCGCTCTGTAATTCATATATGTCATTTTCAACAAGTTATACAGATACTGGTCTTTGGGGAATATATGCAGTTATTGGACGTGATGGATCAGGTGCAAGTAGTAGATGTCGAGAATTTGTGAAAGCAGTAACTAAAGAATGGAAACGAGTTCAAAGAGGAGAATTTAGTGAAGATGAATTAGCAGCAGCACAAGCACAATTGAAAGGATCACTTCTGCTTTCATTAGATGGGACTACAGCAGTTGCAGAAGATCTGGGACGTCAAATGGTTACTACAGGTGTACGTTTAACACCAGATGATATTGTTCAAAGAGTTGAAGATGTTAATAAAGAAGGAATTATGAAATGGATGCAACAAAAGACATGTCGTGTGGGAGTCGCGTCGTTGGGACCATCGACGATGGAAATTCCAAAATTCTCAGAAATTGAGAGCGAATTGGTAGTTATATAAAGAGAATGAGAAGAATTAGAAAGATTGAGACAAGTCTTTTAATTATGATTGATCATCAGCTAAGTTACACAAAAAAAGAAAAAGGTTAACATTGTTATTGTATTCGTATTCTGATTCTTTTATTTTATTTTATTTCAATTCTATTATTTATCCCTGTTTATAATAAGTATCATCTCCTGAAAATATGTCTGAACAAGAGATTCTTGACTCAATGCCAAAACATGTGGCACAACCTCCAAAAGGACAAACCGGATTCCCAGGTTTCCTTACAGATTCTGAAAAATCTGCTTTAGAACAATTAAGATTAATGTTAGAAGCTGAAGGTTATACTGAAAGAATTGATGATTCAACACTTCTTCGTTTTCTAAGAGCTAGAAAGTTTGATATTATGTTAGCTAAAAAAATGTATCAAGAATGTGAAAAATGGAGAGAAGAATATGGTACAAATACTATATTAACTGATTTCCATTATGATGAAAAACCAATTGTAGCTCAATATTATCCTCAATATTATCATAAAACTGATAAAGATGGTAGACCAGTATATATCGAAGAATTAGGTTCTGTTAATATTACTCAAATGTATAAAATTACAACACAGGAGAGAATGCTTAAAAATTTAGTTTGGGAATATGAATCATTCGTTAAATATAGATTACCTGCTTGTTCAAGGAAAGCTGGTGTACTTATTGAAACTTCTTGTACTATTTTAGATTTAAAAGGTATATCTATTTCTGCTGCAACTCAAGTCTTATCATATGTTCGTGAAGCTTCTTATATTGGTCAAAATTATTACCCTGAAAGAATGGGTAAATTTTATTTAATTAATGCTCCTTTCGGTTTCTCAACTGCTTTCCGTTTATTTAAACCTTTCTTAGATCCAGTTACTGTCTCTAAAATTTTCATTCTTGGTTCAAATTATAAAAAAGATTTACTTAAACAAATTCCTGCTGAAAATTTACCAGTTAAATTCGGTGGTACTTCTGATGTTCCTCCTGAAAATGGTGGATTATATTTAAGTGATATTGGTCCATGGAGAGATCCTCAATATATCGGTCCTGAAGGTGAAGCTCCAAGAGCTGTTCAAATCTAAGAAGGAAAAAAAGAATTTTCCTTTTTTTTTTTGTTCTTTCTTTTGTTTAATGAATAAAATCAACTTCAATATAATATAATAATATTTACATTATATTGTATTATAATGATTAGCATTTTATGATATATAACTAAGGATATATATAATTTTCTTCAATCAAAATATTAAAGAAAAAAATAAGTAATAACAATTAAAATTATTTATTGAGAATTGTACTCTTACGTTTAAACATTTTATACCATTTCTTCTTATCATCTTGAATAACATGATTGGTGATTTTCTCTTGTTTAACTTCAACTATTGGTGTTTCTTTGATGATTTTAGTTTCGTTTCTTTCCATCATTCCTCTTTTGGCAATTCCATTCATAATTTCATTGAAATTCTCAATATTTTCTCTCAAATATTGATTATATTCCAATCCATTTTCTTCATATTTTTCTTCTTTTACATTATCCAAAGTATCCCCTGTTAAATCATTAATAATTTCATTATCAACTATTCTTATGTTTTGATAAATATATGAAATAAACTCTTTCCAATTTTGTCCATTATAAATATCTGGGAATTCACAGTTATTTAATTGATTCTCAATAATCTTTGTCTCTTTCATTAACTTATTAGCATCTTTCTTAATATCATTAATTGTAAATTCATATTTAGTTAATAAATTACCAAATGTTTCATCTTCCTCCTTTATTAAAGATGTAAGGAAGTCATCATCTATATCATCAAATCCCTCAATTTGATATCCAACTTCTTCATTATTATTCCACTCATTTTCATTAACTAATATCTTAATCAATTTATCAAAATTCAAATACTTATCAATCAAAAATGGCATACTAGGTAATTCATTTAATATATCATTAGATATCTTAATTTGATTTCTATCAATTTCATTACTCATATTTAACATTTTCTCATTGAAATCCATCTTTTTCAATGTAACTTTATCAAAATAGTTAATAATTTCTCCTTTATGTTTTTCCAAAAAATCTTCATTTAATGGCATAAGATATGATTCTTTATGTTTCTGAAATTTACTCCTATTAGAGAATGTCATTAAAATTTTAGCAATTAACATTAATGTACGAGATATTTTACCTGAACAATGTGTCTTTGATAAATTGTACAATTTAGGACTTAAAATTGCAGGACATAAAAATCTCAGAAATATAAATGAACTAAGTGCATTTAATGATACTTCTCTAATTTTTTCTTCATTATTATCAGAATATTTCAATTCTGTTGCAAGTGATAATTCAACATTTCTTCTCAATATTTTCCATTGATTCTTAATACTAATAGGTATATCATTGGTGGTCTTATATATTCTATCCCATAAATATTCTAAATATTTGAGTAAATTCTCATAATTGGATAGATAGTTTTCAGGTTCAATTTTAGGATCACATTCACAATTTAAATCTTCAACTTGAATTTTAGTTATAAATTCACCTAATAATTTTTCTAAATATTCATGTCCAACTCTTAATGTAAATTTTTCTAATGATTTAGATAACATTGAATTCCCTCTGAAAATTGTACTAAATTTGAAAATAATTTGATGTTGATCTTGTTGATGTAATGGTGGTGAAGATGGTAGTGGTGATGGTGGAGGTTGTTGTTGTTGTTGTTGTTGTTGTTGTTGTTGTGTATTAGGTATATTAATATCTGATAATTCATATTTCATCAATGCTTCCAGATATTCATCTTCTCTATGTAAACTTTGGAAAATATCTAACATCAATATTGACCAAGATTCAAGATTTTGGGTATTACATCTAGGTTCAATATATGAGATTAAAGAGTTTATCTTAGAATTTTTCAATATATTTTCAAAACTTTTATATTTATAACATGGTAATACATTATTTTCAGATTTATCAATATTGATTATTAAATCTCCAATAATTTGATTTCTTAAATTGAAGATCGAGATTTTTTTAAGATAGTTTATATTCACTTGATTATTGTTGGCTATATTATTTTCATCATTACTAATATCTTCTTCAATTTTCTCTTCATCAATATTTATAAAGCATGAACCAATAATTTCATCTGAATTCTCACCCTCAACTTCATAATTATCACAATTATTTGATTTCTTAATTAGTATTTTAATATTGTTATTTTTTGACATTGGTAAATCAATTTCAATCAATTCTTTCCAAAAAGTTGATAATAATTTATCCATTTTAACAATAGCACTTCGAAACCACGGTATATTCCACATTATTAATTCACAATAAAACCATTCATTATCGTTATTTCTCTTATACTTATCATTAAATTGAGATTCAATTATTTCTAATGATAACTTTCTCTTATTCTTCAAATTTAGTTCTTTAATAAATCTATTACCTAGATATTCCAGTTTTGTGAATGATTTTAAAACAACAAACCAATTCTCTAAATCTACTCTCAAATTGAAATCAATCAGTACTTTATCTAACAATTGGGATTTATTTGAATTGCATATTATTGAATGACTTTTACGTAATTCATCAATAATACCAACATATAAAACATTTGAATTTTCTAGAATTGAATGGTGTAATATACGTACTTCAGATTCGAAAAATAAACTTATATCCATTTGATATAATAATGTATTATTATCAGTTGATAATATATTTAAAATACCATTTGAAGATAATTGACCAAAAACTTCAAACCAAGCATAATTTTCACGTGAATATATTGGATTAATTGGGATTTGCTTTGTTGAAATATTCATCCTTTTCGGTATCGGAGCATATATATTGAATTTTGATTTAAGTATTTCATTATTGTTATTATTGTTACTATTATTATTATTATTGTTGTTGTTGTTGTTGTTGTTGTTGTTGTTATTATTATTCGCAGCAATTGAATTAGTGAATGCCCATTTGTTTAACTTCCCCATTGGCATTATATTTTTCCATATTATTGCGATATTGAGAAACTGCAGGTAATCTTTAAAATTTTTGAACTTGAATAGGAAAGATTGTGAATTGACTGGAGTTGTTATCTGTAGAACATAATAATCATCAAATATTTTAATTTTACATTGACGAATGTCATTTATTATTATTAATGAATGTCCAGATAGTAATTTACCTGTATTGAGGAAAGTTAAATCCACGTATTTCCAAGTATCAAAATTGAATTGTTCTATACATGATTTATCATCCATTGCATATGCCCATTGAACATTTTCAATTATAATTTTCTCATCTTTAGAAGTTCTATATGAGATAGCCAATTTATTCAAACTATCGTATGTCTTTGAGTAATCTGATGATGAATTATGGTTATCATTTAGAGAGTTTGAAGTGAGGTTTCGGACCATAGAGCGATATATCGGCATTTTATTGATTGCGGAGTATTTATAGTAGTTAGATTTAGTGATTAAAGTAACAAACGAATGACTTGGTGAAGTAAAAAGAAAAAGAAAAGAAAAGAAAAGGTACCAGAGCAAGTATCAGAAGATTAAATATAGTTTAATTGAAGAAAAACATTATGAAAACAAAAAAAAAAGAAAACGCCGTTTTTCTCGACTCGTGTTTGATAAGAATTCTATTATTACAATACTGTATATTTATATTAAGCAACCATATTGACTAAATTACACCATTACATATAGAAACTATGGGTGTATGTATAATAATAAGTTAATAACCTTAATAGAAAATAAAATACTAACATTTTGTAGAATGATGGAGGAACTATTCCATCTCGTACAGAGATACTCAACCTTACTGCCCGCAAATTAGGTTCATCATCTGAAAATGGCAATTCAGCCACTACTAATAATTCATCATGTACAACTACAGAAACTAAATTAACTAGAATCATTAATGGATATCGATATTGTACTCTCTCTAAGGATAAATTATGTGAACCTATTGTAGGCGATGCATATGGGAAACTGTATAACAAGGAGAAAGTGCTTGAATATCTCCTCAATAGAAAGAAAGGTAATAATAATAATAATAATATCAATAATCTTTGTAAGATTCGATCATTAAATGATATAGTAACGTTGAATATCAGATTAGCTAATGATATTTTGAAATGTCCTATATCTGACATCACTGTTGATTTACAATCAGATGATACGACTACAAATATATCCAATATTCAATTCTCATATATTGTACCATGTGGATGTGTTATGAATAAGAGTGTTTTAGATAATTTACAAACCAAGAAATGTCCATTATGTAGTGAACCATTTGAACCATCCAATGTTATAGTAATCAATCCATTAGATGAAGAGACCCAGTTAATACAACGTAATCGAATATCTAAATTGAAGAAAGCGGGTAAATATCATAATTTGAAACCCCGAATTAAGAAGAAAAGTAGTGGTTAAAAAAAATTTAGAGTTAACTATAGATATTATATAATAATTTATAAATACATTATGTGAATATCCATTATCTATATACATGTACATACATAAGATGAAAGTAATATCATTTAGAAGTTTCTTCAAACTCTTGTTGCTTTGCCATTATCTCTCTTTGTTTAGCAGCTCTCTCTTCTGCAAGTTTACCATTCAAATAGAGTTGATAACCAACACCCGCAGTCATATAAAGAGTAAATCCTACAAGACCAACCACAGTAAGTCTGTGGGCAATATCTGTAGCACGTGTATACCAAGGATATGCACTCATTGTTAATAGCAAAGATGAAATAAACCAGTAATAACAGTAATAACAGTAATAGTATCACCACAATTACAATCACAATTACAATTACAATTACAATTACACAGCAAGAAAAAAAAAGAAAAAAAAGAAAAAAAAATTCTTTAAATCGTATTACATAATCAGTCCATTATTCCATCAACCATTGATATATGTGGGAAGATACTTTCAACTGCATTACGCCATCTACGACGACGTGGTGAATCATCTTCACGGCATTTCTCTGCCCATTGTGATAATCCGGAAGGATGGTGTAAAATGGCATAATATGTGGAAAAAGTTACAATATCCTCCATTTCATAAAGTTGGAAATTCTCCTCCATTACCGATTCATCTCCATCGTAGAATATATATGGATAGAATCCTCTAGTAACTGGATTCATCCTTGTATCAAGTAATCTTAACCTCCCTCTCATTGACTCACTACTATATCGTGATATATCTTCTAATTTCTCAATATTATTCCCAAGTAGTTTCAATTGTTTCAAATAATGACATCCTTCAAGTCCTTTCAAATTAACCAATTTGTTGAAATTCAAATTCAAATCTTTAATTAATGGGAAACATTCCGAAAATTGACTTGGTAATCTATTCAATCCCATTGCTGAAATATCAAGTACTTGAATATTGCTATAATTTATACTATTAAAATGTATCACATTACTAATACTAGGCATTTCACCTCCAATTAAATGTAATGTCTCAATACAATCATTCTTAACACAGATATTGATAATCTCTTCATTGATTTTCCTATCGTTGAATCGAGATGTCAATTTAACAACATCTTGGAATTGTCCATTGATCATCTTCAATTTATTATCATCAATTTGAATCTCTTTCAAACATCGATAATGACTTAAATCAAGTCTTTCAAGTGCATTACTATTCAAACAAATTCTTCTCAAACTCGTATGAAAGGGTATATCTCCATCTATTTCATTATCATCATGATCATCATGATAAATAAATTTCTTGATTCGATTATTACTTGCACTTATATTCACTAATTTGGGTAATTCAATTATATTATTCAATTCTTCAATCTCATTATGATCTAATATTAAATCTTCTAAAAACCATAATGGGAATTTCTGGAAATCAATTTTACCTTTAATATGATTATTAGATAAATTCAAATAATGTAACATCTTGAAACTATCTAAGTATGTAATATCTTTGATAAGATTATTATTCAAATCTAAACTACATAAATTCTTCAAGTCTTTAACACATCTTAAATCAGTTAATTCATTAGAGCTTAGGTTCAAATTTTGTAAATATTTAAACTCTTCATTTTTGAACTTAGCACTTAAATTGTTGAATCTATTCTTTGATAAATCTAAAAATTGAATCTCTGTTGGTATTCCAAAATTTTGACTAATTGAATTATTACTTGCATTCAAATACCAAAGATTCGGTGTCATTTGATACAAATGTGAAACTTGTTTCAATCCCGCTTCACTAATATCCAATTCTCTAATTGAATCCCAATCCTCAATAGGATATATTTGACTAATTACATCTATTAAAGGTTTGTCTGTGATGGAAAAGACTTTACTCTCATCATCTCCGACATTTCCTTCTTCTTCACCCTCATTTCCTCTCACTTCTCTTGTTTCTTCTTCTTCTTCTTCGTCTCCTTTCTTAATTATTGTATTATTAATTTCTGAAGAACTGGAAAAATCATTAAATATATTCCTAGTTTCATTGAATTTGTCTTCTTTATCTTCGACATCATCATCAAAGATATTCTTAGTTTCAAATTCATAATCAAATGCATCATTTTCATTCTCATTCTCATTATCCTCTATCGAATCTTCCATCAATTGTGATTGAGAAATAAATTTCTTTAATTTTTTATCATACACCTTGTTCTTATACTCTTCTCCAGGTATCAAATGAAGTCCATTTATATGACTAGATTTAACTATTGGTTCATTCTTTATGCTTTCTTTTACATCTCCCATTTGTAAATTTGATTTAATCTTAGGTATTTTAACATGGAACTCTTCCCGATATTTAGATGCTTCAAATCCTAATCTTCTCCTTGACTGATCGAGATTTATACTTTTCGAACTAATAGTACTCTCGTACATTTTACCATTACTCTTCCTAAAATATTCATCATCATCAGCAGATGTGTAATCATAATGTGAATTATCCATATTCGGTATAGTTAATCCATTAATTTGAACACCATTTCGAATATTCTTGAATAATTTCTCGCCATCATTAACCATTTTCCTGGTTGTTGACTTGATAGAGGTGAATTCTTCGGCATCAGATGTTATATCATCATTATTGATATTATTATCTACAAGATCGGAAAACTCATCATCATCATCGTCGTCGTCGTCGTCGTCGTCATTATCATCATTATGGTTATTATGGTTACCTTTGTAGTTATCATCACCTTCTCTTTCCCCATCATTAGTCTCACTAGTCATTGTAGTATTATTAGTCGATGAATGAAGTGGAGTCTTACTATCTAATGTTGGCACTGAACTTAATCCTTTTCGTATGGTACCATTGGATGATGAGTTTGTTAAAACTTTGTTAAACAATGATTCAGATTCATTCATGAAAATAGGAGTTTCACTGGCTAATTTGGAACTAGGTTTATTTCGAGAGTTCCTGGCTTCATTTACAGTAACATCAAAGAGAGTTTTAATAGGTGATTCCATTATCTTATTCTTCTCATCCTTCAACCTTGAAATCTTATTTACTTTATTTGCAAATGTATCAGGTATAACTGATTCAGTACTTGGCATATTTTGAAGTATTAAATTGTTACGTAGAGGATTCAAGAACTCTCCTTCTTTAAATTTATTCCATTTGGTATCATTTTTAACTGGTGAATCTCGATTTAATAAAACTGTATTATCTTCCAGTAGTATACCATTATTGAGTGGAGGATTGAGAGAAATATCCTTTAGTTTATTAGCAACACTGCCAGCTGAGGGGATAGTTTCATCAGGCCAGTTCATATCTTTCAGTTCAGCTGGAATGGAATATTCTAAAGAAGTTTCTAAATCATTGGATACATCACTGACTTTTTCCTCCATCTTGGTGCTTTTTGTATTATTGATATCTGTAGCCACTTTATACTTCTTACTTGCTGATGGTAGTTCTCTATGAAGTTCGCTATAGTTCACACAATCAAGAGTATGTACCGTTCCTCTATCACTGTTTGTTGTATCTTGATTTTGATCATGATAGTCATTTCCATACCCATTGGTATACTCATTCTCATCTCTGTTGATATACCCATCAATCACATCATTCTCTTGGACCTCTTTCTCTCTATGGTTTACTTCTTGGTCTCCATCCATGACTAACGAATGTACTAAAGGAAGAAACCAAATATAAACAAATCCGAAATAGGAAAACTGATCAATTCTTCACATTCGACTATTTTTTTTTTTCCTCTTTTTTCAGGCATTTATTTTTTTTTTTGTATCATGTTTTATCTATTATTTAATTGTTTGATTAAGAAAGTGTCACAATATAGATGAGATCATATTAACTAATGAGGAGTTCGTTATATGCTACAATAAGAAGATGGAAAACAACATCATCTACATCATCGACTTCCTCGACTTCCTCGAATGAATCTAAGGCAGGATCATTGAAATGGAAATTGCAAGAAATGGCTGAAAATGCACAACCTAATAACTTTGATCCTAAAGCAGGTATAATTGAAGATGCATTACCATACAATCGAATCGAACTACATAAGAAACTTGAAGATATTGAAAAAGATTCGTCAAATTACCATTATAAATATCAAAGAAGTTTAGGTATTGCTAAATTACCTATATCTGCAAGTAAACATATCAAGGAAATTGCCATGGCAGAACCTTGGAAGGGGAAAGAATCTTTAAAAGATTCATCACTAAGAATGTTGAATGATTCAATAAAACCATTGAAAACAAAAACAGTTTCTAGAAAGAGTAATATTGGTGTTGCCAGAGACGCTGCATTAGATTATCAACTCTCAAAAATCTCTACAAAGAAAGATGCAGTGTGTAAAAAGGGAGATGGAGATGGAGATGGAGATGGAGATGATGGTTGGAGTGAGATGTATAAAGAGAGATTACTTGGACCAACAATGTTATTAAATGATTCATTTTCATCAGTTGATAATAGTATTCGATCATTAGCAGATCAAAGAATACTAGAGGCACAAAAACGTGGAGAATTCAAAAATATCAAAAGAGGAGAACCAATTAAAGGTGGTTATTCATCAATGGAGAATATGTTTATTGAGCGTACAGAATATCATCTGAATGAGATATTAAGAAAGCAAGATGCATTACCTCCATGGATTGAAAATCAAGGTAGTTGTGACTTACGAATCAAGAGATTCCGACAAGAATTGGATAAAGATTGGATAAAATGTGCAGTTAATAGAGTTATTGATTTGAATAAATCTGATGATGAGAAATCATTAATTAAGAAGATGAAAGATTATTCTGATAATGAATTGAGTAGTCATAGTAGAAATGATGATGATAATAATGATAATACTAAACTATTATTACGTGATCCACAATGGGTGAAGAATAAAACTCCATATCTTACAACACAAATTCGTGATATTAATGATTCTATTAGAGGTTATAACTTACAAGCACCATTAGCATCACAGAAAATGTACTTAATTTTGGAAAAGGAATTGAATGCATGTTATAAAAGATGTTCACCTCTATTAGTAAATGCACTTGAAAGATCTTTGGAAAATAATAAGAACAAATTACAAGGAGATAAGAAGGATGAAACAGTGAGATATAATGATATACCACAACGTACCAATATTGCTCAAAGAGAAACTGAATCTTTATGGAGTATGTTTCGTAAAGTATTTTAGTGAGTGAATGGAATCTTTTCATAGACTCATTGATATTTTTCCTATCAGTACCATTCTAAGCAAATTAATAGATAATTTCTATGAGAAGAGGAAGAGTATTGTGAATGTAGTATACTTTCAGATTAGATGGGGATACAAATAGGTGTTTTATAGATTAAAAAAGTATGGAGAGAGAATCTGAAGAGTATGGTGATTGGATTCAGTCTTATAGAATGCATGAATCGAGAGAGATATATATGACAAATAGGTGCTGTTA
Organism: Pichia heedii; assembly: GCA_030579495.1. Taxonomy (NCBI): domain Eukaryota; kingdom Fungi; phylum Ascomycota; class Pichiomycetes; order Pichiales; family Pichiaceae; genus Pichia; species Pichia heedii. The sequence goes on along the minus strand of JAKTRA010000014.1, from coordinate 85,664 downwards.
TTGGATAGATAAGGGCACTATAAGAAAATTATAAGATAATGATGTTGATGAGAGAAGTTATAAGGATATGTATAACCAAGAATATGCAGAAAAGAATATATAACTATTGATAATGATATTTATAATAATGATAGTAATGATAATAATGATAATGTATGTGTTGATAAAGCTACTTTACTATCTGAGATTCAATCCTTTGAGCAATCTACGAGTGTTGAATTATGTACAAATACCATCGAAGAGCTGGTTACACCAATTTACACAAACCAACTGTTCAATACCTCTACTGAGATTCTACTATTGAACTAATGAAGAAGAATACCAAATGAATTACAATGATTCTTATCCTCTCTATGAAGAATACACATTAGTAGAGTGAAATGAGTCCAGTTTTCGGTCACGTGAATGATACACGATAATAAATATATATTAATAAATAAATATTAAATAAATAAAATACATAACACCATAACACCATAAAACGCGTTTATATATTTTCTCTTTCTCTCCTGTTTTTCTTTCCTTCCCCCTCCCCCTTTTTTTTCAAAACAAACGCGACGCGCAAACTCAGACAAATCACAAAGCAAAACAAACGCGACGTGTCAATAAGGAGTTCAAAAAAAAGAAAAAAAACGCGCAACACGTCGTAGTTGCTCGAGACTTTGATGTTGAACAGTGTTAAACAATAGTTAAACAATAGTTAAATAATAGTTAACAATGTTGAACAATGGTAAGAATCGTATTATCAACATCTTTCAACTTGGGTTGCTACAACACAACCGTTTCATTTCAGGGGCAGAAGACTATTTCTTGATTGTATTCAAGCCTCCATTGAATCTTTTTTTTCCTTTTTCCTTGCCAATTAGTACTCTTTTAGGAACTGATACTGAGGCGTGTTTCGATTATATCTGAACCTGAAACTTGCTTCTCTTCGTTTACTTATATCTTTAAATACTTTCCATTCTGTCTCTTTCTCTTGTATTTAGATTCATTGATAAAGTTATAACTATAATTATTTCATTCTTATTCACTCTTATTTTCTCTTCTTCCTTCTCTTTTTTTTTTATTCTCTTACTTTAACAATACCCAACTAATATTAATACATTTTAAACAACCATGTCTGATGCTCAAGCAATGCAAATATTCCTTAAATCACCTGTTACTCAGGATATGATTCATCACCTGGTTTCTGTTACTTTGCAAATCTTACCTTGTGATAATTCTAAAACTATCACTGAAACTTTACCTTCACCTCCAAATTCTCCAAATTCTGCTCCAATTATTAAGACAAAACCTTTACCTTCACTTATGACATTTATTACAAAATTAGTAAGATATACAAATGTTTATACTGGTACTTTGATGTCAACTATTGTTTATATGAATAGATTAAAGGAAAGATTACCAAAAGATGCTAAAGGTTTACCTTGTACAAGACATAGAATTTTCCTTGCTTGTTTAATAATAGCATCTAAAAATTTAAATGATTCTTCACCAAAGAATAAACATTGGGCAAAATATACTGATGGATTATTTAAAAGAGATGATGTCAATCTTATGGAAAGACAATTATTGATGTTATTAGATTGGAATGTTACAATTGATAACAATGAATTGATTCATCTTTGGAAAAGATTCTTAGATCCAATCAAATCAGATTTAAGGAAACAATCAAGAATTAGAAATTCTTTAGCAAAAGGTATGATTGCAGGCTCAACTCAAACTATTGTTATTCCAAAAGAATATCCTAATAAAAATTATAATAATAATAATAACAGTAACAATAATAATAATATCACTAAATCAATCTCAACAGATTCTTTACATTCAAGAAATTCATCAGTTTCAAGTTCTATTTATTCTTCCAATTCAATTCATTCAAGATCTTCATCTGTTTCCTCACTTGAATCACAAACTGAACAAATATATTCAACTAAATCTTATCCTGTTAAAAATTCAAATGATCAACTCAATAAAGCTTTAAATTCTTTAAATGCAAATACTCCTTTAACAAATTACTTGAAATCTGTTGCAATGAAAGAAGAACAAGAATTAAATGATTTAATTAAACAATATTGTGGTTATTGATGATTATTATTTTATTATCTTATCTTCTTTTTTTTCCCCAAATTTTTGATACCCTGCATGAGAATATTTTTATAGAAATTCCTCCATTCTTCCTTTCCCTCCTCTCCTTACTTCTTTATTTGTTCATTGAATTTATTTAATTTATATACATTTCTTTACTACATATAAAACATGAAAAAAATAAATATAATATTTGATACCAAAATTGAACAAAAACAACAAAAACAAGAACCACAGGATGGCAGATGGGAAACTGATTATATACTTTTTTCAATTCTCTTTATATCTATTTGTAAATATATGTATTTAATAAACCTTAGTGATTAGTTATTGTGAACAAAAAAAAGATGTCAATTTCATTCATTTATCTGAATCAATCATTCAACTAACTGAGGATGATTGAAAAAAAAAAATTATCACGACCAGAGTGAGGATTGAACTCACGATCTTGCGATTAACAGTCGCACGCCTTAACCAACTTGGCCATCCAGTCACTTCATGACTTTGGAAATGGTTAAAAAGATATATCAATTACTCTGTGCACGTGATATATGTACTTTGAAAGCATAATTTGGAAACAAAAAATGGTTTTTTTTTTTACAGAATAATAAACTAAATAATCCTTATGAATAGATATTAATCAATAAGTTTTACCATAACTTGGCACTAACAACTCTATTACTATCTGATTACACATACCAAGTAACGTCAAAAAATAGCTGTACAATATTAACAAACACAATAGTAATATTCACACTAAAAAAAGATTAGAATATCAATTACTAATAGAGGAAAAGAGAAAAATCTCACAAAATGAAAATTATTACAACATGACAAACAAGAATTAACAGGAATGGTTTCCACTCATTTCTTCTCTAGATTTATATATATATATATATATCTCTTTTCCCTAGAAACCACACAATGTCACATTCATTCTTTGATAATGACAGAACGAGGAGAAACAATGACTCATCAATAATCAATACATCATTCAATGCAACTACTTCAAATGGTAAAATCAATATTCCAGAATTATCTACGATTTCTCCGTACATGTCAATCAAATCATTAGTAGAATCTCCATTAACTTCTAATAATCTACTAAAGGAGAAAGTAAGGAAACATGAGCAACAATATTATGATGATGTTAAGGCTAGGATGACTCCAGTTGTTGATCCACAAACTTACTCACATAGTGCATTTTCTCGTGGTTCAAGAGCACTAATTACAAAATTAAATGAAACGTCTGCTAACGTTGCTCAGGAAAATACAAAAAAATATTGGGAAGGTAATAGAGATAATATTAAGAATTCCAATGGTGATGTAATAGATTTAGATAATGAAACTGTTAGTAAAGCACTTTCTAGAATTGTTAAAAGAGAGGATGAAATTAGGAAGATACTATATGGTGGATTATTCTTACTTATATTTAGATTTCTCAAATCGATTGTTAGATTATTTGTCTATACACATCCGATAATTGGTATTTCCATTAATAGATTCTCTGAATATATTCAAAATTACGAAGTTTCTGAAATCAATGGAATTCCTCAATTGAAGAATTTAAATGTAATTATTTCAACTTTCCTAGAATTTGAAAACATTCTCAAGTTATTCACATATATTGGGAATATAGTTCAAGTATGTCTTACCATTGTTATCATTAATGCAACTTACAGATTATTGAAACCGATTGATAAATGTTTAGACTTACCATTAACTAAGGCACAGAGGAAAATCCTTGGGTTAGATGAAATGAATATGAAAGATTCTAATGGTGGTAATAACTTAGAAGGAATAGATGATGATGATTATGATGATGATGATGATGATAATGGTGAAAGAATCACGCAGAAGATGCAAATTGCTTCACAAACACCAATCGAGAGACCAACAAAGATAGTTGTTCCAAATACGGAAAATATAGAAGAAGTCATGGGTGGATTCAATAATTTAGTAATAAAGGGTAATAATAAAGATATTGGTAATACAACATGGAGTTCAGGCATGAATCATATCAATAATAATAATAATAACAATAATAATAGTACCAACAAACGTGATATAATTTCGCCAAGTGGTAAATATCTTTACAGTGTTAATAATGAACTGAAGAGAGAACAGAGAATGAATTCGAGTTTCTATTGAATTAAATAAGACTATTATATATATATAAAGTAGGGATTGTAGTATCTATAGTAATCTTAGTAATTATTCTAAAGGCCAATAATCAGGGAATAAATAATGCATTTTCTTTAAAACATTTAAATCTCTGCCTGCAGGACTAGTTGAAACTGCGAATTTCATACAACCTGATAAATCATTACCAACTTCACCTGAAATGATTAAAGGTTCAAGTACTTCAATGATTTTTTCTGCAACAATATGAGCATTTTTAGAATTTGCAGATAAGTTACCAACGACAGTTTCAACCGTAACAGGTTCAGTATCTTCTCTCCAAGCATCATAATCAGTTGACATACAAATCATTTGATAAGAAATTTCAGCTTCACGAGCCAGTTTAGATTCAGGTATACATGACATATTGATAACTGAACCACCCCATGAACGATACAATTTTGATTCTGCTCTAGTTGAGAAAGCAGGACCTTCCATACAAATAAGTGTTAAATCATCACCACCAGCAGCACCATTAATATCATTATTATTATTATTATTATTATTATTATCATTGATAAACTTAGAATGTAATTTATGAATTTCATTATTATTTGAACCATCATGATTAACTAAGATATTTTCACAATTTCTAGAAATAATTTCATTAATTTTATTATCGAAAGGATCACCAAAACCAGCATGAGCAACAAAACCTTTTTCAAAAAATGTTGAATTACGAATACCTTTTGTTCTATCAATAATTTGATTTGGAATAACGAAATCACGTGGCTTAATATGTTCTTGTAATGAACCAACTGCACTAAATGCAATAATTACTTTAACACCAATTGATTTAAGTGCTGCAATATTAGCTTGATTAGGAACATCTGTTGGTAATAAATTATGATTTACACCATGTCTTGCTAAAAAAGCAATTGGCATACCATTTTTCGTTTTAGATATAGTAATTGGAGATGAAGGATACCCCCAAGGAGTTAAAATAGTCAATTTAGCAACAGGTAAGAGGGAATCAAGTTTGTAAAGTCCTGTACCACCAATGATGGCCAATGGAACAGTTTCGGTGAAGGTATTTGGAAGCATTGTCAAGTGAACAGAAGAAAGAAAGAGCAACAAAAGAAAAGAAAAGAAAAGAAAAGAAAAGAAGAGAAAAGAAAAGAAGAGAAAACAACATGTGAAATAATATTTAATTTATTCATTGTTTTGTTATATTATATATACATGTGTGTGTGTGTGTGTGTGTATATACATATATATATATATGTGATGTGTAATCAATATATATTATATACATAATTAGAAAACTCTACATAGTAATTCACCATCGATATTTCTCTTAACTGCTTCATGTAAATTCATAACTTCTTTAGAACCTTTAGGTCTAACAAAGATGATTTCACCAGGTATAACAGGTTTAACAAATCTGAATCTATTACCAGAAGCAAATGATTTTAAATCTTCTGCAGTAGCATAGACTCTCCTATTTGGTTTTGAAATAAGTGTACATTTCGATAAAACAGGTTTACCATTCCTGTATTTCATACCTAACCATAATCGACGAGTAGAAATATTATCAGGTGTAACTTCAACAGGTGTAATATCAGGTCCATTCTGTGACCCTCTTTGTAGAGAAGAAATAAAACCTTCTTTATATAAACCTAATGCTATATTGAGATGGAGTCGAGTATATGGTATAGCAGCTAATGGAACACGAGCCATAGATACATTTTGTAAATGAGCACATACGTTAGCTAATGATACGATGGACATCTTTCTTTACCAAGAGAAGAAGAAGAAGAAGAAGAAGAGTTGAAAGAGAGTTGAAATGACTAGAAACTGATTATTATTTTTTTTCTCTCTCTTTCATTTTGGCAACATGAAAATTTCTTGAGAATTCAATTGAATGTGTGTTGTATAAAAAGAAGAAGTGACGATATGTTCTTTATCTTTTGGTCTTTTATTCTTCTATTGTAAGCAATGTTGAATAGATTCTATAGTCGTTCTCGTTTAGTAAATCATTCCAAGTTTATTAAACCATTTTCATTAAACAGATTTGCATCCACATGGAAAAATGAGGGGAAAACTGATGATAAGATTCAATTTAAATGGTTTTTATTAGTTGGTGTATTTGGTACAATGGTTTATATTACAGTAATGCAAAGAATTAAAGAACAAGATCATAGTAAGAATTTAGAAAAATATAAGAAAACATTTAGTGAAGAAGAATGGAATAGATATATCAATGAAATTCAAAAGAAACATTTAACTCTTGAAAATAACGAAGAATGTTATTTAGTTCCATTCCCAAATAATAATAATAATAATAATAATAATAATAAATTAGTATCTAATTTATATAATAATCTTGGTGGTAGTGATGATTGTGTTTCAATATTGGATTTGAATACATTAGTTAATGAACAAATCAATGATCCATTAAAATTAGCTAAATATCATATTTTATTATCACAAACATTAGAATCTATTGATGAGAATTCCAAAGGATTTAAATTTAAATTCTCATATAAATTGAAACCAGGTATTTTCACACAAATAATTAATGATCAAATTATGAAAATTAAACAAGAAAATCCACAAATTGGTCGTTTCATAATTCTCAATTATCCACCTAATATTAAGGAAGCTATTAAATTTGAACAAAATATCTCTAATAAGGATACATTAATTAAATTAGATGAAAATGATAATGATAATGATATTATCCAATATTTCCAAACTGTTGATAAAGTATTGAATGTCAATAATGTAAAGAAATTAAATCCTTTGATTATTGATATTGGTAAATCTGATACTATTGATAAAGTTAATAAACAAATGAAAGAGGTTGAAGAAGTGAAATTGAAGGTTTTATCAAATGAGGAACCATTAAATGATGCACCAATTATTGAAAAGGCACAATACAAATTAAGGAAATTGAATGAACCTATTAGATATTACGGAGAGACTGATGAAGATGTGATAAATAGATTATCAAACCTTTCTAAATAAATAAAAAATAAATAAAAAATAAAGGGAAGATAGAGAGAATAATAACCATGTAAATAGTGTTCAAGTGTATAGTTTTAATTAATTAAATAGCTATATAGTTAATTTAAAAAAATTTCTTTTTTTGTTTTATTCAAAACTGTATTTGTAAATGCCAAATCTACATTTTGACATCTTGAATGTGTATCTATACCATGAGAATGTTGAGAGAAATGTTTCCTTTGATCTCTATTAATTGCCCAAAAAGTTATTAATCCAATTTTTTTCCCAATAACGAAATCTAATACTTTATCCCAATCTTTTAAAGTAAATTTTGAATTATCATCATTTTCACCAATCATTGGACAAATACCTATATTTTGCCATGTAAATCCAATAATTGATAATTGTTTATAATAAACAAATTGAATAATTTCTATATGTTTTTCATACCAATTATTGTAATTTGTTAAAGGAGTGTAAAAATCCATCAACATTAAATTAATTATTGAAATTTTAATATTTGAATCAATGAATTTATTTATTGTATAAATTGCATTATTATTTAAACCATTATTGAATTCAACAGGTAATGTTAAAGTAATATTTAAATTAATATTTAAATTTTTTTCAATAATTTGAATAATAGTTATTAATTCACATATTTTACAATGATTATTTAAAATTTCATCACTTTCAATATCTAAATCTATTTCTGTTATATTTAAAAGATTTAAAATATTTGAAATTTTATCAGCTGTCATTTGACAACTTTCATTATTATCTTTAATACAACCATTAGCACCACCAATACTTAATCTAATATTAATTTTATCTTTAAATTTAACTATATCATTATACCAAGAAAGAATTTCATTTTCTTTACCATTTACTAAGAATGCTAAAGTTACGGATTTTACACCAATTTCAAATACTTTTTCTAAATTATTTATTTTATAAGATTTATCATTATCTAGACCCCAAGCAAATATATACGGTGAGAATTTCATTGATAGAGAGGAAGATGGAAGATGGAAGATGGAAGAGGGAAGAGAATGTGTAAATAATCCCTGTTATTATTATTTGTATATTTAAAACGCGTAATGTTTGAACATGTTATTTGTTTAGTATAATTTTCCACTTCTTGTTTGATTATTTCTATTCTTTTAAATATATATATATATATATATATATATGGAGAAGAATCAATATGGACGTAGGACATGGGATGTTGAAGAATATGCAAAGATTAGCAAATCAAGAGATAAATTGAAATTGAAATCGAAATCGAAATCGAACTTGATATTGAAAACTTATAATGATACAGTTAATAGTATAGATAAGATAATACAAAATAATAATAATAATAATAAACCATTATTTGGTGAAGAAAATAGTTGGTTAATTTGTAATTTATGTAATCGTAAATTTAAAGATTCACTTAAATTAAGTGAACATTTTGCTAGTCGAATGCATTTAATGAAGTTAAAAGAGGTTGGAGAAGAAGGAGAAGAAGGAGAAGAAGGAAAAAGAGAAAGAGATGATGATGATGGTGATATAAAGGAAATTACTTTAAGTAGTGTTAAACAACATTTAAATAAGTTAAAAGAGAGAATAGGAAAAGTAGAAGGAATAAAAGATAGTTGATAGAGAGAAAAGATATAAAAGATATAAAAGATATAAAAGATATAAAAGATAGAAAAGATTGAAAAGATTGAAAAGATGAGAGAGAAAGTGTGGGAGAAATGTATGTATATATATATATATATATGTATATATATATATATATATAAGTAAAATGTATACAAAATAAGAGCTTTAATAAATAAATAAACATCTATAATGAAAGGAAATCAAATAAATATTTCAAATGTAATGAAACTATTGCAATACCTGAATAAACAATGAGTTTTACTATAATTCTAGTATCATTACGATTCATAAAGGCGAATACTTTTTCATTTTTAATATTATTTGATTGAGGTGATTGATTTGATTGATTTGATTCTGATAAATCATTTAGTTCATGTATTTCATTTAAGTTATTTGATGAATTATTTGATGAATTATTGGATGAATTATTTGATGAATTATTTGATTCATTTCTAAGTTTTTGAATTAACCAAGTAAAGAAGATTTTTGATAATATTTTCCAAATAATTACAGAACTAATACCTATAATTAAACGAGAAGAGATAATAAATAATGAATTTGAGATTGAATTTGAGATTGAATTTGAATTTGAATTTAAAATTGAGATTGGGTTTGAAAATTTTGAAGAATGATTTGCATATAAATAACCTAATTTTGAATTATTAGCAAAAACAGAATTATTAGTTAAATAATTAAATTTTTTCAAATTATTTTTTAAATCAATAATTCCATTTTCTAAAGTAAATAACCAAAAACCTAAATCTAAACCTATTAAAACACCAATAAAAGCAATTGAATCTTCAAAACAAGGACAAGGTTCTATTGGTATTGGATGGAAATAAATTAAAGAATAATAAAATAATGTGAAAATAATTGGAATTAATAATGAATTATTATTTAAAATTAAATAATCATGAAAATTTATAGTTGAATATCTTAATAATACAGTTAAAGCACCAATTAAAGAACCAACTAAAATATCAATTAAACCATGCATTCCACAATAAATTCTACCAATTATCATTGTTAAACAATAAAATAATAATGAAAAATAAAGAATTTTTTTCATAAATAATGAAATTGTAATTGAATTATAAATATGAAGTAATAAAATTAAAGAAACTGAAATTGCATTTGCAGAATGAGAAGAAGGACAACCATATTCAAGTGAAGTATAATGACTCATTGTTAATCTTTTAATTGGAGGAGATTTTGGACGAGGTAAACATAATAAATCTTTAATAAAACCAGTAAAATAAATACCTAAACCTAAAACTAAAACTAAATCTCTTGATAAATGAATTGAACCAAACCAAACAGGTAAAGGTAAAATTAAAACATAAAAAGTATGAGAACCTAAATTAGCTGATAATAAGAAAAACCAATTTAAAAAATTATTATGTAAAAATTGAATTTTTTTCAATAAATTAATTTCAAATTTAATACAAGGTAATAAATAATTACGTATTTTAGATATAATTGGATTTAATTTTTGATCATAATAAGAAGGAGATAAAAGACCAACATCATGTTTTCCCGTATTTCTTTGAATATTATTGTCAAGATTGGAATTTAATTCCATTATATCTTTAATATTTAAAATTGGTATTAAAGATAATAAAGATAATAAAGAATAGATAAAGAATAGATAAAGAATAGATAAAGAATAGATAAAGAATAGATAAATAGATTGAAGTGGACAGATGTAATGGTTTTATAAAAATATAAAAATTTCCAAAATGATGAGAATTCCAGTGGAATATGGGAAAAAAATGGAAAAAAAAATGGGAAAAAAAATGAGAAAAACTAAAGCCGTGTATTGATTGCTATTATATATTAAAAAAGAAAGAAAATATCACGTGGTGATTGGTGGTCACGTGGTGGAGGGATCACGTGCGCTTACCCTCTTTTTCTCTGTACCACGTGACTGCAGTGGTGGTATGATGTTTCATATACACACACTCGCACCTCTCACTGATGCCTTTTCCTTCTAAAGCAGTCACATAGATATTGTATTATTGAAATTTTTTCATTTTTTTCATTAGAAAGAATGAGAAAGAGAGTGAGAGTGAGAAATAGTTAAAGATATATATAGTTAAAGATATATAGAGAGAAAGAGAGAAAGAGAAAGAGAGATATATATATTTATATATTTATATATTTTTTCATTATTATCAATATATTATTATATTATTATTATTATATTATATTATAATATTTTTCATTGATTACTATTCTTCTATCTTCTTTTTTATTACTTTCTGTTTCTTATTTTGTTTCTCTTTTTTGTTTTTTTTTAAGTTCATTTAATAAACTAAAAAATGGAGAACGATAAAGGTGAATTAGTTGAATTATATATTCCAAGAAAATGTTCAGCAACTAATAGAATTATTAAGGCAAAAGATCATGCATCAATTCAATTAGTTATTGCTAATGTTGATGAAGAAGGTAGAGCAATTCCAGATTCTAATATTACATATGCAATTTCTGGATTTATTAGACAAAATGGTGAAGCTGATGATCAAATTAATAGATTGGCTCAAAATGATGGTTTATTACATAATGTTTGGTCTTATTCTCGTTAAATGATGAAATAAGAATAATAATATTAAAGAATTTACTAAAAGAAACCTAATAATTAAATAAAAAAAGGTATATTATTACTATATATTTATCTATATATATATCTATCTATCTATTAATTATTTAATTATTAATTATTAATTATTAATTATCAAGTAGTATAATACTTGCATATAATACTTGTATATAATACTTAATATAATAAATGAAGAAGAAGAGGAATTTACCCGGACATTCTCTCTTTTTCTTTTTTTTCTTTTTTTTCTTCTTCTTCCACAATTTGATTTTTTATTTGATTTATTTTCTTTTTCTTTTTCATTTTCATTTTCATTTTCATCTTTTCCTGCTTTTTTTCTTCTTTTATTCTTTTCATCTTTTCTTTACTTCCTTTTCATTTTCCTTTTCCTTCTCCTCCTTTCCTTCTTTTCATTATCCATCTCATTACATAATATGTCAACTGAAGATAAACCTTTAACTAAAGAAGATGGTACTATTGAAACCAATTATGATGAAGTTGCTGCAACTTTTGATCAAATGAATTTAAAACCTGAATTACTTAGAGGTGTTTATGGTTTAGGTTTTGAAGTTCCTTCTGCAATTCAACAAAGAGCTGTTTTACCAATTATTTCTGGTAGAGATGTTTTAGCTCAAGCTCAATCTGGTACTGGTAAAACTGCAACTTTCTCAATTTCTGCTTTACAAAGAATTAATGAACATGAAAAAAAGACTCAAGCTTTAATTATGGCTCCAACTAGAGAATTAGCTTTACAAATTCAAAGAGTTGTAGTTTCTTTAGCTTTACATATGGATGTTACTGTTCATGCTTGTATTGGTGGTAAATCAATTGAAGATGATGTTAAAGCTTTAAGAAATGGTGCTCAAATTGTTGTTGGTACTCCTGGTAGAGTATTTGATGTAATTGATAGAGGTATATTTGATACTAGAAATATTAAAATGTTTATTATGGATGAAGCTGATGAAATGTTATCTCAAGGTTTTAAAGAACAAATTTATAAAGTTTTCCAATATTTACCTGAAACAACTCAAACTGTACTTTTATCTGCAACAATGCCAAAAGATGTTTTAGATGTTACAACTAAATTTATGAGAGATCCTGTTAGAATTTTAGTTAAAAAGGATGAATTAACTTTAGAAGGTATTAAACAATTTTATGTTAATGTTGAAGAAGATCATTATAAATTAATGGTTTTAACTGATTTATATGATTCAATTTCTGTTACTCAAGCTGTTATTTTTTGTAATACTAGGAAAAGAGTTGAAATGTTAACTGAAGAATTAACTAAACAAGATTTTACTGTTTCTTCAATTCATTCTGATATGTCTCAACAAGATAGAGATAAAATTATGGCAGAATTTAGAACTGGTTCTTCAAGAATTTTAATTTGTACAGATTTATTAGCAAGAGGTATTGATGTTCAACAAGTTTCTCTTGTTATTAATTATGATTTACCTGATAATAATGAAAATTATATTCATAGAATTGGTAGATCTGGTAGATTTGGTAGAAAAGGTGTAGCAATTAATTTATTATCTGAAAGAGATATTGAAAGAATGAGAGAAATTGAAATGTTTTATAATACTCAAATTGAAGAATTACCAGCTGATATTGGTAATTTATTTAATAATAGTGATGAATAATTTTGATTTTATTAACTTTTTTCTTTATTATTATTATTATTATTATTATTATTATATAGTAAATTTTATCTAGTAAATATTGTTTTTTTTTTTCCTTCCCCTTCCTCTTTCCTCTTTACTCTTTACTCTTTATATTAAATATGAAGATTTAAATACTTTGCAAACAATAAAAACAATAAAAACAATGAAAATATCTAATATCTAATATCTAATATCTAATATGATGATAAGAAATTTGATAATTCTATATATAGTAAGTTTTGACTGTTTTTTTCTCATTTTCCTGAATACTCCTTTATGATTTCTCTTTCTTTCTCCCTTTCGCCCTCCTCTTTCTCTCTTTCTCTCTCTTGTTGAAAAGAAGATTACTTTATATATATATTATATATATTTATATATTATATATATGAGTCAGTGTTGATAGAAATCAATTTATACATTTATTCTTCCTAATTCATAGTATCAATTCCTCCCTTTCCTTCTTTTTAATAGTTTGAATACCAAGAACTTTTTCTTTTTTTTTCTGGTGATTTCTTATCTTTTTTCATTTTTTCATTTTTTTTCATTTTTTTTCTTTTAGGAGAAAAAAAAAAATAAACCAAGGCAAATAAAATTGAAGAATTGAACAAAGAAAGTAATAACTCTCTACTACTACTACCTCCACCTCCTCCTCCCTCTTTTCAGAATAATAAATACCACCTTCTTCCTTTTCAAAATGAATTCAAGACAATCAACAACTGAAAATTTTATTTCAAGTTCAAATGCAAGTATTTTAACTCCAAGTTTAAATGAAAGTATTAATTCAATTAATAATAAAACTGATAGTATTTACAATTTAAATGATATATATATTAAAAATAATAGATTTACAACTCAATCAATATTACCTCCAAATAATACTAAATCTCCTTATTATATACCTTTTAATAATATTGATGATCCAAGACCTGTAGATCAATTAATTTATAGGTTTAGTATTTGGAAAATGATAATTAAACAAATTTCATTCTATTTTAAAGAAATGTGTGTTTTCAAAAGTCAAACTTATCAAGGTAATAAAGCAATGATTGAAAATTTAGAAATTTTAAGAAGACAAAATTCAGGTAAATTAAAATTAAAGGCAAATTCAAATAAAAATTTGAAAAAATCTTTATCTTCAAGTAATTTAGAAAGTTTAAATTATATTACTAGTAATAGTAGTAATAATAATAATAATAATTATAATAATAATAATTATGATTTTAGAGAAAATAATAATTCATTTGATCAACAAAATTCTCGTTCTTTTGAAAATTTACATGAAAATTCATCAAATCAAGAATTAAATTTTGATCAACAAAATATAGTTAATAAATTATTACAAACAACTTTCTTACCTCCTAATGATAATTCAATTTTATCAATATCTTCAACTTTTTTCAATAATCATAATCATTTAAAGGAAAAAGAATTATCAACTTTCCAACATTTATCAAATAAATTAATACCAAGATTAGATAATTTAAAAGATCAATTAAATGAAACAATTAAACAAATGAATTCAATTAAAAATTCTCCAGATTTTAAAACTAAAAATCTTAAAATGGAAATAGCTAAAACTGGTGCAATCTTATCTGATTATATTTCTTCAATTGAATTATTGAAAACTGGTCATTCTAAAACAAGTTTAGGTACAACTATTAATTTAAAAGATAATGAATTTAATCCAAAATTAGATCCTTATATTTTAAAATTGAAAATAGATTTACAATTAAAAGATCAATTATATATAGAAGCTCATTTAAAGGAAATTTATTATGATTTACAATTAAAATCAGTTCAATTAGAGAAAATATTATATAATGAAATTCAATCTTGTATTTCAACTTATACAGATTTAATTGATGCTGAATTAAATACAATTAGAGATAATTTAATTACACCATTTAGAGAAGGTTTTATTAAAAATGATCCAACAATTGATTGGGATTTTTTCATTAAAAATGATAAAAATAAAAATTTTTTACCAATTAATGCTTATGAAACTTTACATAAAATTAAAAATGTTAGGAAAAATTCAGATATAATTTATCCTTATAGAAATAGTATAATTAGTTCATGTATTTTTTCAGGTTATTTAGAAAGAAAATCAAAATATCTTAAAAATTATTCAAAATTTTTTTATGTTTTAACAATAAATTTCTTACATGAATTCAAATCAAGTGATAGAATTAAAGATTTAAATCCTTTACAATCTTATCCATTAAATGAATTAAATGTTTCAACTGTTGATTCAGATCCTAAAAAATTCATTATTAGAATTTATAAAAATGATTCAAAAGAAACTACAAAATCAAAATATACTTTCAGATGTGATGATATCGATACAACAAATAAATGGATTGATTATTTATCTGATTTAACAGAATTTACAGATATAATTCAAAGAAATAATTCATATGATGATGATGAAGATGATGAACAAGAAGAACAAGAAGAACAAGAAGAACATGAAAAAATTAAAGATAATAATAAACATATGGAAGGTCACAATCTGGAAAGTATGGAAGATACAAATAGTATTAGAGAAGCTAATGATGGAATTATTATTGGTAATAATAAAATCAATAGTTATGAAAGGGAAGAATTACGTGGTCGTAATCATTATCGTAATAATAGTGATTATCAAGATATAAATAGTAATATAAGTTCACCAATTTCCAATAATTTATCACATTCAAGATCAACAAGTGATGAATTATATCAACAACAAATACAACAACGTATAAATATACATTCACCAAGTTTATCTTCTTTTATATCACAACAAGATGATTATTTCGATATAAATCATTTATCAAATATACCTTTTAAAAGTGTTAAATCTCAACCAATGATGGCTAGAAAAAATTCAAATGGTTCAAGTGGTTCAACTAGTTCAATTAATTCAATTCATATTCATTCCTCAAGACCTAATTCTAGAACAAGTTCAAGGGCAAGTTCAAGAGCAAGTTCAAGAGCAAATTCTCCAATACGTATAAGAAATAATATTAATAATCTTAATAATATTAATATTAAATCACCAACTTTAACACCAACTGGTATTTCAACTTCAAATTCATTAAATGGAGATTATTTTTCTTATGCTCCTAGGAAAGTACAAGCTTCAATTATTAGAAATGGTAATAGATTAGCTTCTAATAGTTTGAAAACATCAAATTCGTCATTATCGAATTCAGGTAGATTAACACCAACTAGTTCATTATCAATTAATGTTGTAAATTCAAACTCAAATTCAATTTCAAATTCAAATTCAAATTCAATTTCAAATTCAAATTCAAATTCAACATTGAATTCAAATTCAAGTTCAAGTTCAACTTCAACTTCTAGAACAAATATTCCGAAAATTAATATAAATGAAAGTAGTCCAATTCATACATCTAAACCGAATATTGAATTCAAATTTAACAATGACATTAATGATAATATGAAACCAAGGAAAGAATTAGAACCATCATCAGGATTACAGAGAAGACGTAAAACATTGAGTGAAAGATTAGATATTACAGGAATAATTAAATCACATCCACTTGAATCGAATTCAACACAAGAATCTTCAAATTCTTCAAGTTCATCAACGACCCTTAATAATACTTCAAATATGCTTAAACTACCAGTACAAGGTAATTTGGATTTGAAATCAATCAATTCAACAAATTCATTACCTCAAACTCCAGGTATAATACCTGGATCTAAAATGAATCAAGTCTTTGTTAGTGATATGATACATGAAGAATACGAAGATAATTGATTTAATCAAAGTTATTGAAAAAAAAATTTTATATTTATTCTATATATATAATACAGACATGACATGACATGACATGACATTTATTTATTTATTTATTTTCGTCAATAAACTGGGATTGTATACAATGTCTTCATCACCTGAAAGTTCCGCTTATCCTCTTGAAGAATGTCTTTCTTCTATAATTGGTCTCTCCTTTTGTTCTTCAGTTCTAACTGCAACCCTTGCAACCCTTGCAACTCTAACTGTAACATCTATCTTACATACTCTATCCATACTCAGTGCTTTTCAGATCCTTCTTCGACTAATTGTCATTATATCATGTTAATTCTTCTTTTCTCTTATATTTTTTATGTCATGTAAAACACGAAAAATATCTTTTCATAATAAAAAAAGTATTTACTCCGAGACGGGGAATTGAACCCCGGTCTCCCGCGTGACAAGCGGAAATTCTAGCCACTAAACTATCTCGGATACTTATTGGCTTAAAAGGGAATAGATATAATATCATGTTTTCTGCGCACGTAAAATTTGACTAATAGTCGCGTCGTTGATGAGATTGTAAATTTAAAAAAAAAATTTTTCTTTTTTCTTTTTTTTTCTTTTTTTCGGTTGCAATATTAATTTAATTAAAGTTCTCCCACACATCCGAAATTGTTTAACTGTTTTTGCAATTTGTTTATCTTGAATTCTATTTAGGAGAACAAGAAACATTAAAACTACCAACTATTACATCCCCTGTAATTGGTAGGTAGATATTCACATTCTTATGAATTGTGAATCATTGTCTGCCAAATATAGAGGATTACAGTTCAACTTACTAATATTTTAATTAAAACCCCCTTGATGGGTAGCACCTGAAAGGTTCTAATCCTAAGCATATTCAAAAAAAAAACAAAAAAAAAACACTAAGTTTAAAAGTTAATTACTACAAGAACTATTCAATTAACAGAAGTTTAATTTATTCAAAACACTAGAATCTTATCATCTCAATGAGTGTTGTTAAGTGATTAGATATTTTAGCACAATATAATTTAAAGAGTCAATACGTATCAAGACATATGAAAATTGATGAAGATAGAAAATTGTGGAACGAATCTTCTATAATAAGTTGCTAAACCAAGGAATTTTTGGGCGTCCTTTATGGTTCTAGGTGTCGGCCATGTCTGAACCTTTGATATTTTTTCAGGATCTGTTTTAATACCATTAGGTGTTATTATTAAAACCTAAAAATTTTAATTCTTTGAAATAAAACGCACATTTTTTCTTTTTGGCGATTAAATGATGTTTCCTTAATGTATTGAGAATCAAACATAAGTGATTATAATGTGTAGCTATGTCCGGTGAATAGATAAAGATAAAGTCTGAATAATCATGGACAAACTTGTTGACAAACGTTTCCTAAAACTTCATTCATCATCCTTTGAAAAGTAGCTGGAGCATTAGTTAAACCAAACGGCATCACTACCCATTCATAGTGACCATAATCAGTTGAAAATGCTGTTTTTTCAATATCATCTTCGACTAATCTAACTTGGTGGTAACCTGACATAAGATTCAATTTCGAAGGAATACTAATAATGCCCAGATGAGCAGTTAATGTTTCAATATCTGGGAGTCAAATAGAAACTCATCATCTTATAAAACTTTATATGAAAACTTCCACTTTCAAGATACTTGAATTTTCATTGGTAAACATAAACTTAGTACTTATGCTTAAGATTAGAAACTATCCGGTGCTACCAAATGAAGGGGATATTTATTAATATATAGTAAATAGAATATTGATTATGTAACATTAGTAATTAAGAACAAAATTTCAAATCTATTATGACTTCAGAGCATATATATATGTATTATATATATATGTGTTATTTATATTGAATATGTATTTATTTATCAAAATGTTTAAAAATAATGTTCTATTTTTCTGATCACAATGTTTTGGTTTTTTATATAATTGATTGTTCATAGAGGGAGAAAATCCAACTTCCTATTTCCCTCTTTTCAGCTCAATCGTTTCATTCTTCAATTTATAGATGAATATGATCTCAAACATGTTTATTATCATGGATTATTTAGGAAAACGAATATCATTTGTTGTTCATCAAAAATTGTAATGCAGCGCAAATATTGAATTTGATTTGACACCTAACTTTATTTACTGGGTTTATAACTTTTAGAAAATTTTAACATTAATATATAAAAAATGATAACTACATCTAAATAAATGAGTTTTATTCAAGTATATCTTTTCCTCTCTTGTTCCTTGAAAAGATAAGAAATTATTTATATATAGGTCTTATTTTGAAGTCTCATTAGATCTAGAGAAAGGATCTAAATCCTGTAATTCTAGATGTTCATAAATTGGATCAGATATATTAGTTTCGTTATTGGATGATTCAGGAGATTCTTCTAAATCTTGTGAACTACTAGTATTTATATCATTGTCGTTACTCGTAGCATCTTCCCCATTCTCTAAATCTATCCAATGTACCTTCTTCTTACCTTTTGAACCAGACATCCATTCATATGCGTACCTTGAATAAGTATTTTTCCTTTTGATTGCTAATGCAGAATATTGTTGATGACGTTTCTGTTTGATAATTTTATAGAAACACCACATGATAAATGAAAGTATTAAAATCACTAATAAGACTATTATTGATTTTGTTGTTGTTGTTGTTGTTGTAGTAGTAGTAGTAGTAGTAGTAGAATGGCTAAAATTAGAAGAATGCGTTGAGTTTGAAGAGTTTGAAGAATCTAAATCTAACCATTTACTATTGGTATAAGTATCAGAAGCATTATTATTAGATAATGTGAGATCCAACAATCCAATACTAGTTTCTGATAAATCATATGGAACCATGTGACTTGCATTGTAAACTTGTATATAGGATAAGTTCCCACGATTCCATATAGAACCAGCTAATTTATTATCATGAAACCATTGAGAATCCATTTCAAATTTTTCAATATCTCTTTCACTTAAAGATGGATATATTTGTAAGTTATGAGATTCTAAATATTCTATTGCATGTTTCTTTATTACTAATTCAGTTCCAAGATAATTACAAATTAAATCATTGACACCACTGAATAAATTAACTTTAACACCATTATTCAATAATGAATTAAGTAATTCAGCACCAGTTTTATCATGTTCAGTATTAAAATGTGAATGGACTTCATTACTACATTCTTTCCATGTAAAATTTGTATCATCTATATTAAGAGCAGATTTAACATTTGGTAAATTGAGGAAATTTGTTGTTTCATGTAAAATTTCTGGCCAATTATTACCACATGAAGGATATGAATCTAACTTTTTTATATCATACATATTGATGCATTTATTATTTATTCTATAACGATTCAATAATTGTATTAATATATTTTCACAAGTTGGATTTTCTGAATTTTCAGTATTTTGAACTTTCTGACATTCTTGTTGTAAATTCATCAAAGCTGTTACTCTGTTTTCTTCTTCTTTTGAAGTTATATGAATAATACCATTATCGATTGCAAATGGAATATATGCTAGAGATTGTAAAGGAGGATCCAACCATGCATTACCTAACATTATAGCAGTTAATTTATCTTTAAATCTTGGAGATTCAACTAATAGTTTAGCAAAATGTGGGATATATTGACCTGCATATGATTCACCAGCAATTATAATAGATTCATATTTGGTATATTGATCGGGGAATAAATCGAAATAATTATTGAGGAAATTTAGTAAATGATTAGAAGATTGTGAGAGAGAATTATCAAATGATGAAGAAAAAGAAAATCCTGTACCTATTGGTTGATCAATAAATAATAAATCAGCTCTTTCAAACCAACCAATATTCCAACGAACTAAAGGATTTAGAGAATTATTATCGACGATTCTCAATGGACCAATTTCCATCAATGCACCATCCATTGATGAACAACCAGGACCACCATTAAGCCATATAACAAGTGGACGACTATTTGTTGTATTTTTTGTTGTATTTTTCTGTTGGAAATACCAGAAAAAGAGATTTTCTGGTTTAGATTGAGAATCAGATATGGGCACAAACCCAGAGTTCATAGTCAGACGATCATCCCAATTAGAGGAATATCCAGGAAGTTGTGTAGCATTAACGATAGACATTACAGTGTCCTACTAAATAAGAAAACAGAATAAATTAGAAGATGAAGTTAAGAAAGATTTTAAATAATTAGATAATGATTCTAAAAACAATATTTAATGGTTTGGAAAACATGTTGCAAAATGAGAAAAAGAGAAAAAGAAGAAGAAAAAAGGTAGATACGGTGGCTGATGAAGGGCTGAGTTAAACGATAAATGCGGCTGGTATTCAACTTATATAAAGAGAGATGTATCCTTTACATGGAAAGAGTTAAGAATAGTTATCATGATGTTTTCTGCTTCTGTAGATGGGACACCAGTAAGTGTCACCAAAACATCTACTTTGGCCGGAGGAGAGAGACGTAAAAGTCCAACTGATGAAGGTATATGTTGAGCCCCATTAGATTCAAATACTCGTAATACAGCCATTTCCACTAATGGTTCTTTAACTTTTAGTGTTGTCTCCTTGACAGTAGCTCCAATATGTCCTCCACCGAGACGTGAAATCTCTGCAATGTGTTCATCTAAAGGAGTTTCTCCAGAAACACATTCAAGTAAATCGAAAATGACGGCAATGTCGGAAGATACCCATACTTCCTGTGAGTCTGGAACAGGTCTAGCATCAGAAGCATCGAGTAATCCTTCAGGGATGGACGCTTCAATTGCTCCTCCGTAGAGTGATACTGTAGTATATGATACCATTGTTAGTAAATTAATAGCCAATAAATAATGTTAATAAATTACAAAGATTCAATTAACTAATAGTGGAATTTGCTTTTTGAAAAAAAAAAGGAAAATTACACAATTGAAATTGTTTTTGTTTTGAAGAAGAAGAAGAAGAAGAAGAAGAGGAAGAGGAGGAGGAAGAAGAGGAACTACTACTTGTATTAATAATATACATCATAGAATCAAGTCACATTTAACTCTGCAAATGTCATTCCCTGTCCGTTTACTAACACCTAATGCTACTGCACCAACTAGAGGTTCACCATTATCTGCCGGTTATGACGTATATGCTTCTGAAAATACAGTCATTCCTGCAAATGGTAGAGCTCTAGTATCAACTGGTTTAGCTGTAGTTTGTCCAATTGGCACTTATGCTCGTGTGGCTCCACGTTCTGGTCTTGCTGTTAAATCAGGAATTGCTACAGGTGCCGGTGTAGTCGATGCTGACTATAGAGGTGAAGTCAAAGTACTTTTATTCAATCATTCAAATGTAGATTTCACAGTCTCTCGTGGTGATAGAATTGCTCAATTAGTTTTAGAACAAATTGTTACACCTGATGTCGTTGTATTGAATGAAGATGAATGGAATGCAGTTTGTAATACTGAAAGAGGTGCAGGTGGATTTGGAAGTACTGGTAAAAACTAGATTCATTAGACATTTGTATAATTATTAATCATATTTAGATAATATAGAGTTAAAAATCAGTAAATGTACCTTTCCTTTCTTTTATATAACTATCCATTTAACAAACTTCCCTATAAATACGATAATTCTCTTACAAACGAGCCAACTTTCAACTATAACCCATACTAACCATAATATTGCCACAATTGCAACTTCAACAGTTTTAGAGACAATTCCACCACGTCCATTCCCATTACTACCTCCTGTTGCTAATGAATCTGCCTTTTCATGAAGATTTCGTAGATGGAGTGTAATACCAGTATTTATAGCTCCACTGCTTCGACTACAATATCCTAATAACTCTTCAACAGACGCAGATTTACCTCCAACATATCGCCGTTGTGCCTCCACAAGGCTATCGCATTCTTCAACCATCTCTTTTAATTGGAAATACTTAGTAATACTTTCACTCTCTAGTTCTTCGATATGAGAAATCTTGCTAGATAATAGTATCTTCCAACGATCCATCTCTTGTAACATCTTTTCCTCTCTAACATTGATTAGAAACCCATTCAATGAGATATTTCCAACAATTGTACGACTTACATCTGCTAATTCCACAACTTCTTCAAATGCCCCGGTATATTCGTCAATATCTTCATCCCCTACTCGATTCTGACTTTGATTTTGAATTTGACTTTGATTTTGACTTTGACTTTGACTTTCAATTTGACTTCGAATTTGATTCTGACCTTGATTATGACTTTCAAATTTTGTGATATCGTTAGTTTCATCATTGGTTTCATCGTTAGCATCATATTTGTTTTCCTCCTTTCTGTCATCATCACCTTGGATTTCAATAACCGGCATATGATCCCATTCACTGTTGTTATTCGTACTATCACTTGCCTTTTTATAATGTCCAAACCTTGCATTACTAGTTAAATTATCACTGGCTCTTCTCACAACAGGTTTATCCTCATCGTCATCTTCAAATAACATATCATGTATCTTTTTAATAGGTGCCGATGTTTCAATTTCATCTTTCAACTTCTTCTCCTTTTCTTTCTCTTTCTCTTTATCCTTTTCATGTTCATTCTCCTTTCTAAATAATCTTTTACCGTCCCTCCCTCGCAATTCATACCACCTACCTTCTCTCCATTCTAAATCTCCGATAATTTCATGTAATCCAACTTGCCAGATTAAACGAGATTTCGTATGTTTACTAAAGACTCGACTTGCAATTTTAACTTTCATCCAATCTCCATATTCAATTCTATCATCAATTTTACCATTTAATTTGTTATTACTATCAACAATCCCTAATCCAAGTCCTTTAACATGAACATCACCAACACTACCAACTTTTTTACCATGAACACTGAATTTTTTCAATTTTTCACCTTTATGCATTCTAATACGTCTATTACGCATGATCTGTAATGGATTCCAAACACCATCAACACCAGGATATTCACTCTCATTGTTGGATTTCGGATGC
This sequence comes from Pichia heedii, assembly GCA_030579495.1. Taxonomy (NCBI): domain Eukaryota; kingdom Fungi; phylum Ascomycota; class Pichiomycetes; order Pichiales; family Pichiaceae; genus Pichia; species Pichia heedii. The sequence continues at coordinate 61,795 of JAKTRA010000014.1, read as the reverse complement.
CGTATTACTTGATATTTCCCAATATATTCATAGTATGTACTTAGATATGACTTCACTAACTCCGCTCGTTTCCATATCTTGGTGAATTCACGCATCGTCAATGTCGGATATCTAACTAGCATTAATTCATAACTGTTCCTTATATCATCATCAACTCTATCGATATTCTTATCATCCAACCTATTATCTGTATCATTACTTATTGTGGGAATTGGTGAATTGATTGATTCATTATTTATTTTATCACTGTTATTTTCAATATGTAAATCATCCAACAATTTCAGTCGATGATTCAATAAATCGGCTGTTTCATTAGAATAAAATTCACGTTCCTCATCACTTAATTCATTTCTATTTTCTTCTTCAATATTTGCTTTGGCAACACGCCCACCAGGACTATAAACGCCTGAACTTGGTCTAATTGTGGGAAGATTTACAGCTAATGATAGTTTATTCGTCTTAGCTGTTTTACTAGACATTTCACCATCTTTATTAAGAACGACACTACTTTGTCTTGCAAACCGTTCATTAATATTTCTACCACCTCCTTTCTTGAGGATCTTTGGTAGTGGGATAGAGATCCCCTTGTGGTGTTCACCATCCATGGCGTTGAAGTTGTCTGTTTAATTCAACATTTAACTTATTTCAAAGTTTATATATGATGAACAGAAATCTTCCATTATAAGCGAATGTTTTTTTTTTCTTTTTTTTCCGTTCTCCATTTCAAGTTTATATGATTCATGATTTATGTTTCATGAGCTTATGATTTATGTCATCAAATCATATATATAACGATTATTCACCTAACCTGATACCAATATTACATCATTAGTTGTTTGTTATTTGATTATTTTATTTTTTCTGAATTATTCTAACTGTGTGTACTAATTTAGGAGTATGCTATACTATTTGGTTATAATTGGTAGTAACAACACTCCAATTTTTGAATCTGATATTGTATCATCCAAACAAAACTTAGATGGAGTGAGCAGTTTCCCAGAAAATATTGATAGATTGAAGCAATTTATTGCCAATTCTTCACTAGATATATTGGAGAACATGCAATTCAAATCCCAACAACATTATTTCAGTAATATCGATGCTTTCTATGGTTATTCTACATTTATCTTTCTTACACAGAGTAATACTAAATTTATAATTCTATCCAATTGCAAAAACTGTGATGAAATGATACGACAGTTTTTCATTGAATTGAATGAATTATATGTGAAAAAGATATTGTCACCTTTCTATGATTATAATTCTCCAATAACGTCAAAGCTATTCCAGTCAAAAGTTAAAAATCTTGCTAAAAAATACCTATAAATGGAGATTACCTTTTTAAGATAGTACCTAAGATGGTATTCATCAAATTATTTATACCATACTACGAAGAATTGCAAGAGCATCACATTGACTATTCTCCCTTATAGCATTGGCAATTACCTCGTCCTTATACTCTAGAACTCGGTCTACAACTTCTTTAGTTTTATGTGCTCTATGTATCAATTTTTCCAATTTTTGTATTCTTTTATAAGTTTCTTCAATACCATGATAATCAAACTCTTTTAAATTTACTACTGGATCTGGTTCATTCCATATATGATCGAATTCCTTGAAATCTCTATTAATTCTAAGATCTTCATTGATCATTTCATTTAACTTTTTCTCTTCCCTCTTCAGTTGTTGGATTTGTTCATCATAATAAGTTATTTTTGCTGAATTCTCCAAATTAGTAGGATTCGGTTGCATAAGTATCTTATTATTATTGGTTGAAACAGATTGCCCCCACCAATCAACTTCTATATTACCCTTTGATAATTCATCAATCATTTCACTCATCATTTTAGTATATAAATTCAAAAACTCTTTACTATTGTCACCTTCAGATTGAGCTAATTTTTCCATCAATTGAGAATCGTTGAGCATTCTTTTACCAATCCATACAAGTAACTGTCGTAACTGATATGATTCAGGGAGACTTGCATCTACATGTTCATATAGTTTATTAATTGGTATATCATTATGTGGAACTGCAACAAATCCATTACCAATCGAACTCATTCTTTTCCCACGTAATGCAAGTGATGATCGTCCACGTGGATGATTCGATGATTCATCTCGTAATGGTACAGTTATAGTGGTACTATTTTTGGGTATAGTATCTTTGGTAAATTTTTGTACAATTCTAAATGCTTGAGTAGGTAGTGTTCTATTCTGAGTAGTTTTCTGATAATTGATAGGAGGTAAATCCGGCGTGAAATCGTTCAGTATTGGGCTTGGAGATCTTGTTGTATTGATCGATTCAGGTGTCGATGGCTTTACTATATCTTTTACTTTCTGAGTATTTCTTTCAGGATTGCTTTCAATATCACTTTCATTATCACTATTACCTCCCATGTTACTTTCAATATTATTTTCGCTGATTTTCTCATTCATCTTTTTAATGTTCTGTTTCTTGGTATCTCTTTCAATGGATCTTTTATTAACTTTTTCAGCATTTCTGTAATTTGTAACTCTCTCTGTGTTTTTCTGAATAGATCTTTCTATGTTTCGTTTACTTATTCTCTTGGTACGTGATGGTTTCAGGTCTTCTTGAAATGTCCTTTTACGCTTTTTAGGGGAGTCTAGTATGAAAATTTCATCATCGTCATTATCGTCATCATTATCATCACCACCCTGATCATCTTGATCATCATCATCTAAAACTTCAAACAGAGAAATTGGACGTATTTTCACCATCTCTGTTTCATTCCTTCTGGCTTTTCCTTTGTTTATTTTCTTAGTCTTGTCTTTATTGTTATCTAATTTCTTCTCTATCTTTTTACTTTTAACGTTAGGTTTTTTCATTTCTTTTTCTTTTCCTTTTTCTTTCAATTTCACCGTTTCTTTTTTGTCAGCCATTTCATTTACTTTTCGTTTCCCCTTTTGTTTCTTAATTTTCAAATCGTTACTTTCGTTTACTTTTATGTCGACAGTATTCTTTTCCTTTATCAATTTATGTTTTGGTTTATCCTTTATTTCTTTTTCTTTCTCTATCTCTTTCTCTTTCTCTATCTCTTTCTTTTTCTCGTCTTCAACCCCCTTTTCTTTCTTCTCTTGCTTTTCTTTTTCTTTCCCTCTAGATTTCGATTTTACCTTCACTCTTTTCAAATTCGGAAAAAGATCCTCATCGTCTTCCTCTTCATCTAATAAACTGGTTTGATAGTAACTAGAACTAGACATAAACCCACTATAGTTGGAAAGCCCCTTTGTCTTGGATAGAATTTTATTCACATCTAATGGCCTATTCATTCTGGTTTATCTATTGTGAAATGTCACTGAGATCTAATTAATCCAATACTATAATAATCTAGTAATATTAAAGTTGAATCATTGAATAGAATGTAAACATGATAAAAAGCAATTATGTAATCAATTAAAAATTAAATTATTAGTAGTAACGCGATACGAAAATTTTCTCATGAACGAATAAAATCTTTCATAATATAGAGAGACACACATACATACAATCTTATAATTGTAATCTTAATCTTTTGAAAAGTAACTATAAAGTGAAAACTGTTATAACTTAAGAATAATGTCATCACCTACTATACAAATGCTTAAACAGAGCGTGATTTGGGGAGGTGGGATAATTGGTCTTGGTGTTGTATTATTCAAATTCACCGTACCAACAGAAGAAGAATTATTATCAAGGATGAGTCCTGAAGTACGTGCACAAGTTGAAAAGAATAGAGAATTACGTCAACGTGAGCAAGAATTATTAATGGAAATTGTAAAGAAAACATCTAAAAGTAATGACCCAATATGGAAAACGGGAGATTTATACAATCCTTGGGAAGGTACAGGTGGGAAACTAATGGTTGATAAAGTGGCATTAGAAAGAGAAAAAGCTGCTCAAAAGCAAAAGGCTGAATTAGATAAACTTAAGGCTGAAGCTGAACAATTAAAGTGATGTTTTGAGATCACTAATTTCCTGTTAAATAGAATCTAATTATTCATTCTTCGTTATGATATTCTATAATTCACGTATAGTATATTATATACTAAATAAACATATGGGGGTATTGTCATAATTACAAAGTCCAACTGATTGTACTTAATTACATGATAAGAACTACCAATAAAGTAACAGAGTCTAATGTTGTATGTGTTTTAGATGTCTGAAAATGTATCAACCGCTCTATTTGTTTTATATTAGATCTACTATCCGTTAAGTTGTAAACATCTTATCAGATAGTAGTATTTAATATATAGTTTCAGTTTCTTACTAACAATTCACACTATACGCATTAAAATGAGTGGAATTTAGTTGAAAGATATAAAGTTATCAGTTGACTTTTAATTTAACGAGTTATAAGATGCATCTCCAGACGTACTAGTTATTAAAATAAATCTCATATAATTATTTATAGGATATATATTTAGATACTTTATTATGTGTAAATCACAGACAGAAAGACAGACAGACAGCTAGTATAGCAACCATTGAGAAGGGCCATACTTGTATCACGTGACACAATAATGATTAAATAATAAATATTATTATTATTTATTACTATGTTGTAGGCGGCTCATTGGAAACTGTAATTTAAAGGGATTAAATATTACTGTACTTAATATTCATGTCCGTATTTTGACTAATATTATACAATAACTTTATTAATTTTATAATTTGATAAGCATTATTTGTTATACAACTGGCCATCTAGAAAAAAGAGAAGTTTTCAAATTAGTGGAAGATTGAGTAGATAGATTGGATGATGAAGATGAACCATTCATTGCATCAATTGCGGCCATAATATTATCGATATTACAATCAATTACCATACCTGCTTGAACCATTTCCTCTAGTGCAGTCTGTAGTACTTGCCAATGGAATACAAGATCTAATTCACATACATCACGGAAACAACGATTGAGAACTTGTACGAAAACTTGTATCAAGTCTAATATCCCCAATTCACTCTCATTGGTATCTGCTACAACCACAAAATAAAGTGTGGCATAATGACGATATATGACACGTAATTCAGGGCCTGAGCCTGCTAGTATTGGTGGTACTGAAAGGAAACATGATGCGGGTACACCTGGGGGACTCTCAGCATCATGAGCTCTCACTAACTTATGCAACTCTTTCAATAAAGTTTGTTCATGGTGGAGAGCCCCACCCGTATAGCTACGAACCAAACGAGGTACACCATCATTGTTGAATACCAGTATTGAATGTATCATTATTGACAGAAGAGAGACCAGATATAAAGAAGAAGAAGAAGAAGAAGAAGTAGGAATATCAAAGATGAATAATAGTGATAGACAATATTATGTAATCAGCAGTTGACAATCTTTTAAAAATAGCCATCAACATACAATTACAAATACTTGGAAACTATTTTCTTCCTTTTTCTTTTCTTTTCTTTTCTATTCCTGTTCCTGTTCCTTTGCTTCTTTATCTAAAGGTTTTCTTCTAGGACAATGGCATTCTTCAAATTCTTAAAGAAGAAGACAAAGAGTAAACAATCATCTTCTACTCCCTCTGCATCTGCATCTGCATCTACTTCTACTTCTACTTCTTCTTCCGCTACCCCTTCACCACCTACACCTAAAAGTACAGCGAAAGAGACATCTATATCACAATCTTCCAATACACAGTCAACAATTCCTAAACCTTCAAGAAGAGCTTCTCTTTCACTTTTCGGTAGACCCTCATTCTCTCATTCTACAGATATTAAATCAAGTTCTTCCAAAATTGAAACAATTAATGATTTGCCAGAAGTTCTTCTGCCAATAGTTACCCTTATATCTCATCAACAAGCAAGACAATATTTCCAAGGTCCTGCATTTTATTCAACAGATTTATCAAATGATTGGACACCAGTAACTCTGGAGTTATGTGGTAATGATATTTCAGTACAATCAATTGATAATAATCCAACAATTATTAATATCTGTGATTGTGATTTAAGTTATGATAAAGATCAAATCTCATTAACTGTTACAATTACAAATTCTTCAATAATTTATTTTCAATTTGACACTATTGAAGAATTGAATGATTTTTATACTGCAACTTTGTTATGTAAATTTGAATATCAACAATTACAAGAGGCTTACACTGGTGCATTACTTTCATCACAAGCAATCAATTTCTCAGATATTAAAACTTTATTATCTCCAAATAATAAAAATATTAAAGAAGAATGGTGTGTTATTCGTTTCCCATTCCTCAATGATAAATGGATTAGATGTTTACTTGTTGTTAAACCAAATAATAAGATTGAAATTTATACAAATGGTAATAAATCTAAAAAACATTTACTTGCAATTATTAAAAATGGTCAATCTTGTTATACAATTTATCCTAATAATCCATCTCAAATTCAAAATAACTCACTTTTAAGATTATTTGCTAATTGTTATATAAATTCTGATCTCTTAAATATTATTATAAATGATGATACAATTTCAAATGTTGATTTATCATCAATTAAATCTAAAAAATCCCTCAGATCAGGTTCTCTATCAAAGAGACTTTCAATGAACTCACTTAAATCTCTGTCTTCTAATTCATCAATAACAGAAAATTCCAATTTCAGTCATTCTCAACCACATCAACATCAAAGAGTTAGTTCAGTTGATACAACTGTATCAGATTCATCATTCAATAATACTAAAACCCCTAAAAGATTAAATAAAAAATCAATTATTAAATCGAATTTATTGTATATTATACCAGAATCCCATCCTAGTGTTAAACCATGTGAAATCACCTTAAGATTACTAATTCCAATTTTAAATTCTTTCTCCCTCTATGGACGTCCACAAAAATTTATTTCTTCAAGATTCGATCAAAATTCTTTATTATTTGGATTACCTCAATTACCTAATACTTATTATATCAATCATAAATCAGCATTTGATCTTGTAACAATTAATATTGATAATTCAATTCGTGAATCTTGGAATTGTAATGATTGGAACTCGATATTCAAAGAATTAATGTCAACACTGATGGAGAAAGGTTGGACAGGTGGTTCATATCAAGGAGATTTAGCTAATATTAACCTTTCATTGATACATGTCAATAAGAATAACAATGAATCAGTAGATTATGATCCAATGGATGATTTCAATGATAGATCATCTTCCTTAAATAATCGCTCTCGTTCAATGTCAATCTCTGTATCTGGGATTAACGAAGTTTACTAATGATCAATTCTATTTCATAGCATTATATATCATCTAACCTATTTTATCGTCTTTTAACCTATCCTATATAGTATCAAATTATTTTATTGTTTCTGTTTATTAAATTATCATGTAAATCATCAGATATCGTGAAGAAGATGAAAGAATGGAAGACGGAAAGACGGAGGAAAAAGAAAAAAAAATTACATTTATTCATTGAATCACTAAACCACCATACTACAAGTTTCTTTAGCACAAATGTCCGATCGTAGATTCTATACCCCTATCAAACTTTCTGAATTTCATTCTGAGATTAAATGTATTGATAATAAACCGAGTAATGCATTGACTAACTTATTAAAGAAACTACTTGCAAATTTCACAATTTCTAACAATATATTCAGTTCCGATGATAAAATCTGGACATTCATATTTACAACGTATACCAAACATGAATCATTATCACCAATTATAGCTCAATTAACTTCAACGTTACTTGAGATGAGACTCGGTAGATTGTGTTCTCCATTAAAGGATGATTATAATTGGATTGGAGAATTACTCGATTATTTAAAGACTCATAGTTCATTCAATAAATTACAATTGTTATCATGTGTTGATAGCAAATGTGTGAGTGATGCTATGTTTGAATCGTATACAAATACACTTTGGGAGTTCATCAATGAGAATCTTTCATCACAAGACCCTTCAATCATACATGCATCAATTAGAGTTATTGGGAAACTATCAATTTGTGAGAAGAATGATAGTTTGAAGATTGAGAAGATAACCAATATATTCAATAAGTTAATTGATTTACTTGATAAGTCCAACAGTATTGAAATTATAAGCTCTATTGCGAATGCTTTACTTGATTTGAAATTAACTAATAAATACCCATTTCTAAGTATCAAACTATCAATTGAAAATGTAACTAAAATGATCAATTTAATTACAAGTATTAACACAAAAGATATTTCGAAAAAATCAGCTCATCTACCATCTATATTAACATTACTAATGGAATTCCCAATAAGCAAATCATTGAAATCATTATGTAGAGATATAATAATCTGTGTTAAACCATTGTTGAGAGAGGATAATCTTGCAGTGGTCTTGAATACAATCAAATGTACTATTTATTTCCTTGGAGGAATACCGGATACCAAATTTATAAACGATACAATTCAGGAAATTTTCAGATCTCTTGAAAAATTATTCAAAAAATACAGTAATAATAGGATAGTATATTTTAATATTTTAAGAAATTTCCTATTGATTCTTATCAACTTTGGTAATATGATTGAAATGATTGATAAAGATGTTCAGATTTTTTTTCAGATTGTTGAAGAAATTGATACAGAATCTTATATCATTGATACCAAGTTAGAAATACTGTACTTATTATGCCTAAATAATAGCAAATCGAATGAAATTGTTCCATTGCTTTTACCGTTAATTAAATCATCAAACGATGATGTTTCATACAAGACGATCAGAACACTATGCAACTTGATTGTTAAAGATGAAGAGCGATTTAAGTATATTTTAGAGGAGTTAATTGTAAATAGCAATTTATCAATTGAAAAACATTATTTGACAATTTGTTCAGCATTGAAAAAACTTAAAAAATGCAATATTGATAAATTTGGTATACAATATTTGAAGAAGTTAGATGAACTAAACGAGGAATCAAATATCAATCAGTTCATTTCGAAACAACAAGATGAAGTTATTAAAGATGAAGATATTATTTCATACCTATGGGTATTGAATCGGACAAGATCATTTGATAAATTGATGAATTTGAAAAAGCCAATTGAAGTTCGTATTGAAAATTACACAATAGATAAAAAAATATACATTATTGATACATATATCTCATGTGTCATTAAAACATGGATTGAAAATCGTAGAGATGTTTCAGATGCTGATAAGATATTCACTATCTTACAAGATTTCAACAAAATTAGCAAACAATTGGAACTACGTGTAATGTTTTATTTTAGACTAATAAAAGCATGTAATGGAGATATTGAGAAGCTCCTATCAATTCTGGAGATTGAATTCAATGTTCATATAAACAATTCCGTCAGTGGACTTGATGAAGATACTATTGTTGAATTATGTCATACATTAGGAAGCTTTGCAGCCATTTACCTTCGTCCTGTACATTCAATATTCAGACACAGTTGATCTATATGTATACATCATATACATATATGTGATTACGTAAGAAAAAGAGCTACACGACTTTTTTTTTCCTCCAAATTTTCATCAATGGAAAAAATGGATCGAATGGACAAGTTGTTATTTTTATATATTCATTCATTTATTTATTTATTTATTTATTTCTATTTACTTTTTTTATCTGTTTATTTCTATTTCTTTCTATTTATATATTCTACAATTACAGAACTCCAATGGTTTCACTTACAGTTGCATCCTTTATTACATTCTTATGTTATTGTATTGGCATCACTAATGCTACTGCTTTAACTTTCACACTTTCACCTAATGAAAGACAATGTTTTTATGTATTTAATAATAAACCAAATAGTAATATTGGATATTATTTTGCGGTTCAAGCAGGTGGATCGTTTGATATCAATTATACCATCAAGGGACCAAATCAACAATTGATTGTACAGGAAGAAAAACAAAGACAAGGTGATTATTTATTCAATGCAGATCAAATTGGAGAATATGAATTTTGCTTTGATAATGAGATGTCAACATTTGCAGAAAAGGTAATTGATTTTGAAATTAGAACAAGTGATGATTCTGAAGCTGATAATATTAAGGCAAATTTACCAAATGCTCCAACTGAAAATAAAGCTGTTGAAAATATGCAATTATCAGTTGAAAAAATTGAAAGAAAATTATCATTACTTGAAAATTCACTTAATTATTATAAAACTAGAAATAATAGAAACCAATCTACTGTTAAATCAACTCAAAATAGAATCTTTTGGTTCTCCTTATTTGATTTGGTTTTAATGGTAGCAATGGCAGCTTTCCAAGTAGCTGTCGTTAAATATTTCTTCCAAGGTTCTAGAAAACAACTTGTTTAAAGAATTTTGATTGATAGTACTAGTACTATTGCTCTCTTTTTATTTATATCAACTACTCCATCTCTTTTATCTGTAAGTTATATATATATATATAATATTATATATACACCGTTGGACCTTGGTCCCATAGTAAAATTGAAAAGTCGCTAACAAGATTTTAAATTTTCAAATAATGGCCGAAACTCTACTTTTTTAACCTATTTTATTTGTACCTTCAGAACGTACTTAAACCTTTATAGCAATATATTCTTGATGTACAAAAACAGGAGATTTGAATGGTATAACTTTTATTTGTTCATTATTGAAATAAAGAAAAAACGTATTTTCAAAAATGGTCCCAAAAAATGAGTTTCAGAAAAGCATTTTTGGGGGGCCTTTAAATAGGCTTTTGTGTAGTTTTAAAGCTTTGGTAGTGTACTTCTAATTAAGGAGAATTTAATGATGCTATTTTGGTTGAAACTTTTGTACTTTTAGTGTACCAAATAATGGCCTGAAAAAGGGTTAAAAATGCCATTTTTACCAAGGGAAAATTTGGATAAAGGCTCAGTAGAAAAATATTATTTAGTAAGAATGCTGAAACGGGTCTCATAAAATTGAGGGAGAATACTTACGTAATAGAATGAAATTTCTTAGAGAATCGTGAACATTAGGTAATAATGTTGAGATATATGATTCTAAGATTAAGTAATCATAAACATTTCGTCGAAGATTTCGTCGACGAAAATTAAATTTATTCAACGTTGAAATACGTTTCGTATTTCAAATATATAACTTATTTACTTTTGTTCTTCTTAGAAGAACATCCGGGCTTATATATATATTATTTATATATTAAAACGCTTATTATTATTAGTCTACTAAACAAGTTAACTATTCTCAAATGGATATTGATACAACTGCAGAAATGATCTCTCAAATGATCAGTTTAGGTGAAATTAAATCAGATGATATAACAGGTAACACTACTGATATCTTGAAGAAGAAATTGGCATCCAAATTCAAGGAAAGGAATTTAAACATTGGTAATGACTCTTACCTAATCCAATCAAGAGACAACATTACTGCCCTCGCATCCGAATAAATAATCAACAAGCACCAAAATAAAGAAATATAGAATAAAAAATATGAAAATAGAGAAACAGAGGAAAAGAGAAAAGAGATATGAAGAAACAGGCTAAACTCTCCTGAATAACAAACTATAATCAGATATTTGATCAAGTATCAGATTACCATGTTCTGACAATACGTAAACAGGAATGATATTCATTTCATTATTCAACCTTATCCAGTTCTTAGCCCCTCATACTTTAGATGTGAGATTCGACACACATTTCCAAATCCGATGTTTGACCAGGCACCCAAGATGATGATACTAAAGCATTTGAACATCCAATTACCAGGAGGTCTTTATCCTTATAATTGAATCTTAAGATATCGTTTACCTACACAAATTGCCAACGATCTTTCACTTTCAATTTGGCAAATCTTTTGCATTCATTTAGTCTTAGTTCAACTGATCTAATAATTAGACTCTCTTACTCATAGATGGTGATTGAATGTATATCAGATATACGAAATTTGGAAACTGCTGTATTAAGCAAAGTTAGCTTTCCAGAAAACTGCTTGCAAACTTTTCCTTTCGTATAATCATAACATGACATATCATCAAATTTCATCTCTCCAATGGATCTGAGATTCGAGTAATGTAATATCGGAACTCTGATACCAAGTTTAGCCATTGTATGGCGACCAGGATTGATTAAACTTTTGATATCTTTACAAGCCCGTTCCATAGAAAAACACCATGTATCAAAGAAAGCCCCTACCTCACACCATTTATCAAACATGTGCACCACCAAATGTGTTGGCAATGAGAACAAAACATTCAAAAATGGATAATTGTTTGCCATCTCTTCAATTGTCAACATCACTTCAATATACTCCCTTTTCAATATTTCGACATCTGAACGAGGAACATCTGAACTCATAAAACATAACAAAAGATGATTGACTCTTGTAAGTAATCCCAATATTTTCGAATGAACAGTTTCCTTCCACAAACTCTTCTCACATATCAAAGGAAAAGCATGCATAAAGATCTTAGAATCAATTGCTTTCAATCTGACAAATTGAGCCTGTGGAGTGAAGAAAGTTTCAATATTTCGAGGTTCCTCAAAAACACTATGTTTGGCCAAGTAGTTCTTGATTAATGTTAACCTTTCCTCAAAAACCCTGTATGATATTTTATCCAACATTTTGAATTTGTTGTGTGATAATAAAGCTCCACAAATTCTCTTGGGAAAAATATTCTCTAAGGCAACATGCATCAAATCCGGTGAACAGATCCTCATGAAATCTAAACCTTCGAAAGTTGTGAATGTGAAATCGGCCTTTAACTTCCAAACACCTGTCTCATTTGAGAAATCTCGACGATTTGCCATATCAAGTAGTTCTTGCGAAGTTGTAATAGAAATATCATTCAAGTTTTTGAAAGATAAAGGTAAATCATCCTTTCTTGTGCTTATCTTTTTCACTTTACAGAATGCACAAGGATATAATGCTCTTGCGTACTGTAGCTCCAGTGAAGCGGCTATAGATGGAATATCCCCTGTGATTGAAATCAAATTTGCATACAGTGTATATTCTACTCCTTCCTTCATTATTTTGAAACCCTCCCTCTTAAGATCCATTAAGTCTGTCATCAACACCTTCAGCATCACGTTATTAGTGCCTGGAGAATTAGGAATATTTTGGAAAAAAGATGGTATAAAACAAAACTCCTTTTTGGTTCGATATTCTGGAGGCAAATCTAAAACAGTCAATGCCACAACGTTCAAATTAAACATTGTTTTATCATGAACATTGCACCCATCAATTGACATTCCCAAATTGGGGCAAAATGAGTTAGGTTGTTGTTGCTGTATATTGTAAGATTCTTGATAATTATCACCTACATAACAAAAGTTCAATGTTTCTCTATTATTCTTGAACTCTTTTCTAACATTTTTTATCTTGCTGAAAATATCTTCATTTAAAAATTAAGAATTCCAAGGATTTAAATAAAGATGCTCTGCATGGTCGGGGGGTATTGACTCTTATCCATCATATCTATAGTGAAGTATGTGTATATTACGGTTGTAAACCGAACAATACTTGTTCTATAAGAACTATAAACATCCTATAAAGCTAAATATCGACAATTGTTAATTATATAATGGACGTTCTCCACAACCATACTTGCTTACGTAAGTATACCTTGCGAACTACGTCACAGTATTTTATTAATATCTGTTGTCTGATATACATACTTCACGTGAACCTCCGACGCGTCGCCTGTCTTTTGCTTTTTTTCTTTACTTTTTACTTTACTCTCAAATTTCATCATTTTTTCGCTAAAATTTTTTCAACATGAAAAGGAAAAAAAAAGAAAATTGAAATTTTATAAAGATTTCAATGATTTTTAGGGTTTCAGTACATTTGTGTGTGTGTGTGTCTGGTTTTCTTATGCTCTTTCTCTTTTTTCATTTTCTTTTCCCTTAAATATAGATAAATATATTGCATATAGATAGATAACAATGAACGTATCACATTGTAGATTCTATGAAAACAAATATCCTGAGGTTGATGATGTTGTCATGGTCAATGTCCAACAGATTGCCGAAATGGGTGCGTATGTCAAATTACTGGAGTATGACGATATTGAAGGTATGGTCCTTTTAAGTGAATTATCAAGAAGACGTATTAGATCGATTCAAAAATTGATTAGAGTTGGTAGAAATGAAGTTGCAGTTGTTCTTAGAGTAGATAAAGAGAAAGGGTATATTGATTTATCGAAACGTCGTGTTTCAACTGAAGATATTGTTCAATGTGAAGAACGTTATAATAAATCTAAGGCTGTACATTCAATCGTTAGAAGATGTGCTGAAAAATTCAATGTACCATTAGAAGAAATTTATAAAACAATTGTTTGGCCATTAGCTAGAGAATATGGTCATGCTTTTGATGCTTTCCGTATTTCAATTACAAATCCTTCAATTTTCGATTCTCCTGAAATTAATCCTCCTTCAGTTGAATTATTAAATGATTTAAAGGAAAATATCGCAAGAAGATTATCTCCTCAAGCAATTAGATGTAGAGCGGATTTCGATGTTTCATGTTTCTCCTATGAAGGTATCGATGCAATCAAAGAAGCTTTATCTGAAGCTGAAAAATTAAGTGATGAAAATAATCAAATTAAAGTTAAATTAGTTGCAGCTCCAAGATATGTTATAACTGCTCAAAGTTTGGATAAAAATATGGGTATTGAAATCTTAAATAAAGCAATCGAAACTGTAAATACAGTAATTTCTAAATATGGTGGTGTATGTGATGTTGCAATGGCTCCAAAGGCTGTTACTGCAACTGAAGATGCTGAATTACAAGCTTTATTGGAAAGAAAGGAAATGGAGAATAATCTAGATTCGGATGATGAAGATGATGATGACGATGATGAAAATGATGGCAATGATGATGATTTTAATGAAAATGATATCTAATGATCATATTTGTCATTAACTTTTAAACATTCTTTATCTTCTCATTCTTTCCACCCCCTACTTATATATAATATACAAGAATTAGCCATCAAAATTAGGTCATTTTACTTAACTATATATATATATATATATATATATACATAACTGTGTATGAATACATATCCCATCTCTATAAAGAAAAGTTTAGTTTGAAACAAATAATTGAAAAATCAATGAATTTTTCAGAATAACAGAAAAATAGAACGAAAAGAAAAAATGAAAAGAAAAAATGAAATTGATTGTACATTATATTTATAACATTCACTTTTCTTATCCTCTTTGTATTTCTAATAGATATGCCAAACATCCTCTTAAAGGATAAAAATGATAGACAAACCCGTATTGATATAGTTGATTCAATTATAGAATCTAATGAACAATTGAAATATCTAGAAATCTTACATTTTAAACTCGTATCGTATTTCACATTTCTATCAAGTAGGAAACATATAATTACATCATTTGATCTATTCAAAGAACACATTGATAAAACTCTAAATAAAGAACTAACATATGATGATGTTGCTAAAATTAAAACCATTATCCCACATAATTTGGTATTTGAATATGTTGATAAAAATCAGTTTATATTAGAGGAGAAACATTTTACTTGGAAAGATGGTTTCAAACAAAATCAAAATGAAAGTAACGATATTTTTGATATTGATAAAAATAATCCCGATATTATCGATAATCAAATCTTGATTATTGAATTTATAGATTCTGGTAATAAAAGCAGTCATAATAACAATTTTCAAAAATTAAATACTGAAAATATCAAAAAATTAATCATCAAACGTGATAATCGTTTTAAAAAAGAGCTAAGAAATTTTGTTAAAATGCATGGGGATAACACCCTGAAATATTTATTGAAAAATTACTCAAGATATATACCTGAGAAGATAAAACTGATCAATCCAATCGATGAAATGAATCAAGATGTAGTTGAAAATAAACATAAACCAATACCCGAATTAATCAAACATTTGAAAGAGTGTAGTTTTTATCATAATCAAATAGTACCATCTTCGACCTATCAAATTGAATCAAAAGATGCAGTTTACGATTATAATTTCTTTGATGAAATCAATTTACATGAATCATTGAGATTATTACTTATATCGAAAGGTATTCAAAATATTTATCTACATCAATCAATTGGAATTAAAGCTATATTGAACGAGGGTAAACACGTTATCTCAACAACTTCAACATCATCAGGTAAATCTTTGATTTATCAACTACCAATACTACAATCATTATTGTTGAAAAAGAATGAGACATCACTTTTACTATTCCCAACAAAGGCGCTCTCACAAGATCAACATAGATCACTGAATGAATTTGTCAATGAATTACCAATTATTGAGAACTCTCAAATTTCAACATTTGATGGTGATACAACTAAGCAAGATAGAAATTTTATTAGAAATAATTCAGATATCATCTTAACAAATCCTGATATGTTACATTTAACGATAATTCCAAATCATGAGAATTGGATCAGATTTTTAAGAAATTTGAAATATGTTGTTATCGATGAATTACATATTTATAAAGGATCATTTGGCTCAAATGTTGCATATATTTTGAGACGATTGAGAAGAATTTGTTCACTATTTGGTAATAATAATATTCAATTCATTGCTAGTTCTGCAACTTTAAATAATGCAGATTTACATTTGAGTAAAATGACGGGATTAATTGATGATTTAAATAATAATAAGATATTATGGATTGATGAAAAAATCAATGGGTCACCATGTGGAATTAGAAATATAATTGGATGGAATCCTGATTTAGATCAAGGTGGTAGTATGATATCGGATACTTGTAAGATTATAATTCAGTTGTTGAAATTAAATATAAGAACAATTGTTTTTTGTACAGTTAGGAAAACTGTTGAATTGGTTATGAAGGAAGTTAGATCTTTATTAAAAGATGAACCTAAACTTTTAAGTCAAATCATGAGTTATCGTGGTGGTTATAGTGTTTCAGATAGAAGGAAGATAGAACAACAAATGTTCAATGGTGGATTAACATGTATTGTTGCAACAAATGCATTAGAAGTAGGTATTGACATTGGAGGTTTAGATGTTGTTTTAATGTGTGGATTTCCCGTTAGTTTAAGTGGATTTGAACAAGAAATGGGTAGAGCTGGTAGAAGAGGATTGGATAGTTTATGTTTACTGGTTGCAGGTGGAGATCCTGTTAGTCAATATTATGTTACTAAAGTTAAGGAGTTGGTTGAACGCAAAGAATGGGAAGATTTATGTATTGATTTGAAAAACTTAATGATTGTTGAGGGACAATTACAATGTGCATTTAAAGAGTTTAAAGTAAGTAATGATGAATTATCGAATGAATGGATAAATTGGTGGAATTGTTTACCATGGGAAATTTATGAAAATTTAATTAGAGAAAAATTGAAGTGGGATAAAGATTTGATGAAATGGACATGTAATGATCATTATTTACCACATCCACCAATATTAGTTTCAATTAGATCAATAGATGAAGATAGTTTTGCAGTTGTTGATATAACTGGTGGTAATGGTAGAGAAGAAGTTATTGAAACTATTGAAATGAGTAGAACAACATTCACATTATATGAAGGTGGTATTTTCATTCATCAAGGTTTACCATATTTGATCAAAGATTTTAATGTTGATGAAAGATTTGCATTGGTTGAAAGAGTTAATGTTGATTGGACTACTAGTCAAAGAGATTTCACTGATGTTGATCCATCATTAATTGAAAGATTAAGAAAATTGAAAGATTTAGATTTACCAATATATTATGGTAATATTGTTAAAACTAGTATAGTTTTCGGATTTTTCAAAATTGATAAACGTGGTAAAATATTAGATTCAGTTGAAGTTAATAATCCACCTGTTAAATATAAGTCCAAAGGAGTATGGATTGATTTACCTAAGAAATTAATTGAATTGATTAAGTTACATAAATTAAATTTAGCAGGATCAATTCATGCAGTTGAACATTCAATTATGAATGTTTTACCTAGATTTGTGACTATTGGAGGTTATGATGAAGTGGGATGTGAATGTAAAGCACCAGAAAAGGAATTTGCGAAACGTGAAAGTCGTAGAAAGAGGCCTGCTAGAATTATTTTATTTGATAATAAAGGTGGTAGAATAGGTAATGGATTAAGTTCAAGAATATTTGAATGTGCTGAATTGATTATTCAAGAATCTTTGAAAATAGTTGAAAAATGTTCATGTGCATATGGATGTCCTATTTGTTGTGCTGGAATTCAATGTTCGGAGAATTCATTAGTTTTATCGAAATCAGGATGTACTATAATATTAAGATATTTACTTGGAATTGAAGATCCTCTTAAGGATATTCCTATGGGACCTGAACCGAATATGCCAGCTATTGAGACTGAAACTGTTGTTCCTGTTGATAATTCCAGTATTGTATTCAGTAATAACATTGAAGTGATTAATGAATAGAAAGAGAGAAAGATAAATTTCCTAAAACGGATATAACATTTTTTCCAAAGTTCATGAAAAATTTGTGCGTGTCACGTTATTTTTATTTATATTATTTTTTTTTCTTTTTTTTTTTTTTTTTGGAATTTGATTTTCTGATACATAATACATCATTAATTTACTTTCTTCGATTTTGCCATCTTAATAAAATTTCAATATATAATCAATTGAACAAGTATTATGTCATTTCCAATTAAAATCAAACATTCAGGTAAGATATATGATGTAAAGATTAATCCACAATCTAGTGGTATTTCACTTAAGGAATCAATAAAGAATTTGACTAAAGTTCCAACTGATAGACAAAAAGTATTGGTACGTGGTGGACCATTAAAGGATGATGCGATTCTTGGTGAATTAGGATTACGTGAGAATCAAGTAATTATGGTTTTAGGTACACCATTGACTGAAGTTATTAGTGATAATGATAAAGAAAAGATCAAATTCATTGAAGATGATGAAAATAAGGATAATAATCAAATGGCAAATAGCGGACTTCCATCTGGATTGATTAATTTAGGTAATACATGTTATTTGAATTCAAGTATACAATTATTGAATGTTATTGATGAATTGAAGGATAATATCAATGAAAGTAATGATAAATCTAATTTATTAGTTAACTCAACAAGAGAATTATTTAAAAAATTTGAGAATTCTAATGGTGAAAAAATTACACCATTGAATTTTTTAAGTAATGTTAGAGAAACTTTCCCACAATTTCAAGAAAGGTCAAATGAAGGATTTTTTAAACAACAAGATGCAGAAGAAGCTTATTCACAAATTTTAAACTATTTAATTAAATTTTTCCCCCAATTAGAGAAATATTTTAAGATTGAGATGAAGACAGAAACTAAATGTATTGAAGAAGGGGGAGTAAGAGAAGGAGAAGGAGAAGGAGACGATGGTAATAATGATATTAAATATGAAATTGAAGATTCGATTAAATTGAATTGTCATATTAATGGACAAGTTAATTATTTAATTGATGGATTAAAAAATGGATTAAGTGAAATAATTGAGAAGAATAATGAGATATTAAATAGGAATGCTAAATATGAAATAAAAAGGAAAATAGTTAGATTACCTAAATATTTAACAATCAATTTTGTTAGATTTTATTGGAAACGTGAAAGTAATAAAAAGGCCAAGATTATGCGTAAAGTTCAATTTCCATTTGAATTAGATATAATTGAATTAGTTGATGAGAATAAACGTGACGATTTGATCAAATATAGAGAGGAGATTAACAAGATTAGTAGTGAGAATGAGGAGAAATTCAAACAATTAAAGAAGATTAAACTGAATAGTGATTTAACTAGTAGAGAACAATACAATGAAAAGTTGAAAGAGATGAAGAATATAGAGAAATCGAATAAGGAGAAATTTAAAGACTTATTCAAAGAAAGTGGATGTAAAGAAGGAGAGAATATTTCAAGTTTATATGAATTAATGGGGGTTATTACACATAAAGGAGCAGGAGCAGACTCTGGACATTATCAAGCATTTATTCGTGATTGTAATGATGTAACAGGTAATAGATGGTATAAATTTAATGATGATATTGTTACAATTGTAGATAAGGAGAAGATTAGTTCATTAGCAGGAGGTAGTGAAGGGGATTCTGCATTAGTTTTATTATATAGAGGTGTTGGTATGTGAATCTTTTTTTTTTTTGTTTGTTCCTTCATAAGTATAATAAGATTTATTGAATTCTGTTAAATAAATATATTAAGCTCTTTATATAAATATATAAATATATATAAGTAGATGAATAGATATCTATATCTATAATAAATTTATGACTAAGGGATGATTATATGAAAATCAAGGATTTCCTGCAATTTTCTTAAATTGTTGAACAATATCCCAACAATTTAAAGGTTTACCAATATTCTTCAGTAGACATTGTTGAACTTTTTGTTCAACTTCAATTAATTCATCTGATTTAGCTATTTTAGCTTCAGCTGATTGTTTTAGACTATCAGTAATTTCATTTAATTTAGATAAAAGTTGAGGAGATCCTATAAGATCATTTTTAGAGGATTGATCATTAATTAGAGAAGATTCAATTGATTTATTAATTTCAGATTCTTGTTCTTTTAATAAAGAATCAAGTTTAGCAGATATTTCTCTTTGTAAAGCTTGTTCTTTATATTGAGATCTTGATATTGAAGATTCTGTTGAAGAGTCCAATGATGCCAAAAGTGCAGGAGTGAAGACAATTGGAGTAGCCGTTGGGAATACTGAAGATGAAGATTGTGCCATTATATGGTTAAATAATAAGGTATTATAGATATAAGAAAAGTATTAATTAATTAGTTAAGAGTTACATGAAATAAATACAAGATATACCTATATAAAGTTGAGAAAATAGAGAATCTCTCTCAATTCCTCTTCTCATTCTCTCATTCTCTTTAATTGTCTTTCTTTTTTTTTTTTTTTTTCTCCATTTAATTTGGTGTACTAATGTATTTTCTTATTATATGCATACTATAATGTATGAAATGTATAAAATGTATATAATATATTTTATGTTTTATACTTTATAATTTATATTTTATATTGCAGATTTAACTTCAAAGAATCTCTTTAAATAGAATACTTGAAATAACGAGTTAAGAACTACTACAATCAATTGAATTATTGACCAATATTTAACTCTAGAATTAGTAGATTCAGCCGTATTTCTATGAGTTCTTTCTCTAACAACAATATAATTTTGTTCATTTTTAACATCATAAACTAATTCAAGTAATTTACGAATACTTGATTCTAAATTATCATCTGAATTATCATTAACATCAACATAAACTACACCATGAACATTAAATGAGACATCTTTAGTTTTCAAAGAAGAATCTTCATTTGAGAAACAATAAATATGTTTACCATTTTCTTCAGCTTTAATTTGAATTGAACCATGAGTTGCATCAGTTAAAGAATTGAGAATCTTACCAGAAGGTGATTGAACCCAAAAATCACAATGTAATTGTTCAGTTGCATCTCTATCTCTATCACCAACTTGGAAAGTAACAGCCAATTCATCCTGAGCCTTCAAAGTTTCATAGAAACATTCTTTACCTCTTGGTGGTAAAAGTGCTATATGTGCCAAAGCAGGAGATGCACATATTGATAGTATAGTATAGAATATAACAAGCAGACGATTCATTGTATTGTATTGTATAGTATTGTATTTTATATAAAGAACTAACTATTTATAAATAGAAAACACCTGTCGTTGTTTTTGTTGTTTTCGTTGTTGTCCTTGTTGTTGTTAATTGTTGATCGATTGAAAAAAAAAAAAAAAAAAAAAAAAAATCGATTCTTCTCTTTTTCAAAGTCTCAAAGTCTCAAAGTCTCAAAGTCTCAAAAAATTAATAGTTAATGTTTCGGAATTTTGATTAGAATTCTTTTTTTTTTTTTTTGAAAATACCTCGCAATATTCGGAAGAAAAAGATGGAATTCCAATTTGACATAAAAATCTGTCAGACACAGTGGCCGCTGCCCCACGTGCCTTATCTTCACACCTTCCTAATACAGTAATCAGACTTGAAATCTATCTTCAAAAGTGAAATATTTCATGTTTTCTTTGATAAATTTATAGCCAATAATACTATTATGTGTTTCTCACAATATCATTTCTTTACAATTATTTAATAAGTTATTTAATTAGTCAATGAATAGGCAATACTCTCATCTACAGGATAATATATCCTTACAATTTCTATCAGATTCTCTTAATAATCATACCTTACCTCTAATAGATAATAATCATAATTTTCAAGAAAATATGAATAGCAATATGAATAATAATGAAAATATATTCAGTGCAATCAATATATCTGATCCTATAGATAATATCGATATAAATAATTCATTGACTTCTTTTTTAAACAATTTACCGGCTACTAATCCAAATATAATTGATAGTGATATCAATACTAATATTAATAATCAGATTAACAATAATATTAGTATTCATCATATTAATCATCAAATTAATCATCAAATTAATCATTATATTAATAGCTCTAATATTCCTACTCAGAATCAAACTTTAATAACAAATCCAAATCCTCAATTCCATACATTTCATAATCCAATCTTCAAAATTGTTAATGAAGTACCTCATATGGTAAAACTCGCTCATAGAAATAAAGATATAAGTATATTAAACATATCAGATAATACGAAATTCAAAGAAATTAGAGAAAAATTACTTAAAAAGCTTAAATTTAAATCAAATACAAATTCAAAGAAAAATAGTCTAAAATTATCTAAAAACAATCAAATAAATTCCGGTAAGAAAACTATAGGTCGTCCTTTAACACCTAAAACTAAAGTAAGATTAACACTTGTACCTAATTTACCAACTTTATATTCAATGCTTGTTAATGAAAATTTGAATTTAATAGATTTGAAAAATTTCTCAAAACCTCCTCTTTATAAAGAAATGAAGAATAAATTTAAAATCCTTAAAAGAGGTATGTTAACTGATGAAAATATATTAGATGAACTTTTAATTGATGAATCTGTCGATTGGAGATTCAAAATTACATCTTCTTCTAATAAT
The DNA here is from genome assembly GCA_030579495.1 of Pichia heedii. Taxonomy (NCBI): domain Eukaryota; kingdom Fungi; phylum Ascomycota; class Pichiomycetes; order Pichiales; family Pichiaceae; genus Pichia; species Pichia heedii. The sequence continues at coordinate 38,865 of JAKTRA010000014.1, read as the reverse complement.
CAATATAATAATCTATCATCAATATCTCCTTCTTTAAATCGATCAATTACTTCAGCAGAAGATGAAGTAGTAGCAACAAATATAACAACAACAACAGCAGCAGCAGCAGCAAATAATACAGCTAATACAGCTACTACAACTACTACAACTGCTGAAAATATAACTGATACAAAGACAAAGATATTCTCTTCATCTTCATCTTCATCTACCTCTTCATCAACACCATTTGTGAATTTAGCCTTCAATTCAAATAATCAATTTAATGTCTATAATAATTCTGGTGCTATTTTCCCAGGTAAATCAAAAACTGTCACTTTCTTGGATTTAGAAAACTCGGATGATATTCTAAATTATTCGAAAAACTTGTCAATTGATGAAAAATCAATCTTCCCATCTTCGATCGGTATAGATGATGAAAATTCCCCAGTTTACACTTCAATCGATACAGCCGTAAGAGAAATTTTCAACTTATCAGAATATACTTTTCTAAGAATAACTAGAGCAGCTGCTTTTGAGAAAACTGGTGCAATTGTCCTCAAAATGGAAACTGCTAAACCTGGTGATAAATGGTTAGATGATGACGAATTCGATTTAAGATTACTATATAAATTTTTCACAGAGCAAGAAAATCAATTCAGTAATACGCTCAATGATAACAATAATACTAGTAATATTTATGAAAATCCAACTCCACAACCTTTCTCTACAGATAATAGTGAAATTACTACAACTTTCTTAAAGAAAAAAATTGCAAGACCACGTTATAAATCTAATATGCGCATATATCTAATACCAAGAAATAGTGATGTTATTCTATATACACGTGAGTCGATGCTTCGTAGAGATATTGTTAATGGAACTCTGGATCTTAACGATAAATCAGATCCAAGAATGATTATAACGGCCTTTGATTATGAAAATATACTGAGAGAATTCTCAATTATTGTTTAAGACTGAAATTAAAAAGAATTTAGAAAAATAATGGGGAAAAAAAGGAGAATGGGAAAATCATTGATAATTTAGTATATCAATATCAACCACTAAAAGAGAACATATTTAAGCATTGTATTTTTGTATTTACTATAATATATAGAATCATATCTTCATCCATTTATTTATTTATATAGCCATCAGAATATTTATAAACATGCAAATTCACATTTCGGAAAAAGTGTTAAACTTTCAGTCATCAAATCGTTATTAGAAAGCTTATAATCACCATTTCCCAATTAGGAAAGAAAAATTGTGTGATTGCTTCTTGGTTAAATACATTGTGTTTAATTGTCAGTGGTTTGAATAAACAATTTTAAATTCCTATACTTATTACCTTACATTTCCATTCTACGTGTGTTTTTGTTATGACACAAGTGTTGGATTTACATACTACTATTCTGAAAGATGCAACTGTAATTTTCCATTTATTCCATATTATTCCTATAAAACTATCTACACTAAAATATTTCACATTTTTACTTGCAGGTACTGCATCACTTTGGCCATGGAATTGTTTCCTCTCAGCTTCAGATTATTTTCAAGATAGATTTGCATCATCTCCATCATTAGCAGATAACTATTCATCAACAATGATGACTGTATTCACTCTCACATCAGTTTTGTTCAATTTTTACTTATCAAGGAAACAAAGAGGTATTAACTATGCATCGATACTGAAAATTGGTAATTATTTACAGATGATAATCTTCCTTAGTATGACATTATCAATTTTAATACCAGTATCTTGGATATACAGTTATTTCATATTTGTAATGTTGAATGTCTTATTTACATCAGTTGGATCATGTTTAACTCAAGTTGGTATAATGGCATTAGTTAATTTACAGTTACCTATATTTGTGAATGCGACAGTTGTTGGTAATGCAATTGCAGGTGTTTTACCTTCAATTTCAATGATTATTTCAGTAATTACCAATTCCAAAATTGTGTTAAATATATCTAAGGAAAATCCCAATTCTGTGGAAATATCAATTTCGGATCGTAAAATGGATGCAATTAAGTATTTTATTACTAGTATACTCATTGTCTTTATTGCACAAATTTGTTTCTTATTGATGGAATATTACGAAAAAAGAGTGTACATACCGAGTACATCAATAATAAATGAAAATGGAGATGAAAATGAAAATGAAATTGAAATTGAAATTGAAATTGAAAGTAGAGATAGAGATGGTAATGAAGACATTACTGAATCGAATGAAGAATTAGAATATAGACTTGATGAAATTACAAAAATTGATGATGAATATATTACATTCTCCCATCTTTGGTCAAAATTGAAATACGTCGAGTTAACTATAATATTCACATTTTCATTGACCCTTATTTTCCCAGTTTTTGCTTCAAATGTTGAATCAACAAATAATATATCAAAGAAACTATTTGTTCCACTTGCATTCTTAATATGGAATATAGGTGATTTATTGGGCAGAATTATATGTTCAATTGATTTTTATGTTATTGAAAAGGAAAAATACTTAATAACATATTCAATTTCGAGATTGTTTTTTATACCTCTATTCCTGATGTGTAATATCAAGAATAAGGGTTCATATTTCAAAGATTTCATGTATTTACTGATTCAATTACTATTTGGCTTTACAAATGGACATTTATTTAGTAGTGGTTATATGGGTGTTGGTAGAATAATAGATACCAACGTTGAGAAAAAGGCTGCTGCTGCATTTACAGCATTGTTGATCAATGTCTCTCTTTTAACTGGAAGCCTAGCCAGCTTCCTAGTTGTTTATCTCTGTCTGTAAAGAGAGTTTATGCATGTATGTTTTGTGTATTATATATATTCATCTAATAGACAATTGTTCCACATCCATCAACGACGCGACTTTTTGTTTTCTCTAAAGGTATTAGATTAGTAATTATATATAACTTTTGTCATTTAGTAAAAAAAATATTTCTCTTCTCTTGGCATGTTATTCATGATATGAAGTTTTTGCTTTTACAGAGAATGGCAAGGTAAGTAAGAAAGAAATGATATCATATATGAATATAACGAAAGGATTAGTTGCTAGAACTATTAGACAACAAATTAGATTACAAACAACAGCATCAAATACTCCTAAATTCAATAAATTATCATTAAATAAAGTATCTGACTTTACAGCTACTAAAATCAAGAATCAACAACTGAGTCAATATAACAACTTACCATTACAACTTGCTATTACCGAATCGGCAGCTACAAAGCTTCGTAATTTAAGTGAGGAAGAAAATAAACCGAATTTGGCATTAAGGTTAGTTGTTTCTTCGGGTGGTTGTCATGGATTTCAATATGATTTGAAAATTACTACAACTGATGAATTCAATCCTGAAAATAATGATTCCTTATTTGAACGTGATGGTGGTAAGTTGATTGTTGATAAAGATGCACTGGAAATAATGAGAGATTCCAAAATAGATTATGTGAAAGAATTAATTGGTGAAGGTTTCAAAGTTATTGAAAGTCCACTTACAAAAAGTAGTTGTGGATGTGGTAGTAGTTTTGATGTCGATTTCGAAAAACTTGAAAGTCTGAATCCCGAAAAGAAAGATTAAACAGTTGTTTCCTTCCTGTATATAAAAAAAAGAGTATCACAAATTTTATCTGTCTAACTATGCATACATATTTCAACTATTTTTACCTTTAATTATTTACTATATAAATTATTTATTTACCCTTTTAATAAAATCAGTTAAACGACTAATGAATTTCAGACCTTGTCCATTGATCAATTAATTCATTGCTAAATTACGTATGATCCACCATATACTCAATCTCATATCACTCTTAGATACTTTAGCTCTATGTCCTAGATGACTCATTGAATTAGTGAATTTAATCTTCCCATCAATACTCATTGAGAACAAATGACACTTGATTTTAACTAACTTCAATTTATTGAATGATATACTTGTCTGATATTCTAAAAATTCATAAAGCATCGATATTGTGCTCCCATAATCTTCATCATCAAAATTGTATTGACCATATTGAACTATTTCTTTCAATTTCATTAAGTCCTCTTCTTCAACTTTCACTAAAATACTCCCTAATTTCCCCTTTGTGTTCAATCGTCCAAACCAAAGTTCAATAGCTCCAATTGATTGTAGAGTATCTTTCTCGATACACCAATTTAAACATTTTTCAAAAGTAGGAGTATTGAGATTAATATCAGAAATTGAACATCTAAATTTTTCTTGAATAGAACTAGTGAATATACTTAAGAACTTATAATTACCTTGAAAAAATAGTAATAGTTTATTCGGTATTTGTGATTTTATTAAGATTACAATTTGTGGTGGTATTATAGGTGGTAAATGAAATCTGAAGTGACCGGTTAGTAGTTTTTCATCATTATCATATTCAGGATATAATTGATCTATTTCCAATTCTTCTTCTTTCAAAAAGTCAATCTTCAATTTCACCTCTAGATAATCTCGTATAAGAGAAATATCTGGTATTTTGTTTGTACTGGATCCATGAGAGAAGAATCTTGAGTTATTAGGTATCAAATTCCCATTGCTGAACGTTGAAAATGAATTATCGTTGTTTGATCTATTGATACCAGTATACATGTTGTTCGTTATTATTGTTTTACTGATTTGATTCAAAATTCTTTTAGTTGATAAACTTTCAACATCTGAACATAAATATTGAATAATTTCTAATGAAATATCTTCCTCTTCTATCATACCTTCTTCTATTCTGTTATGAAATTTGGAGAATGTATCGATAGTAATGCATTTGAACGTATGGTTGATAAATATCTTAGACATTGCTTTGTTGTTATGAAAAAAGAGAGCAAAAGAGGAAAGAACCAATCAATTAAAGACATAAACAAAGAAAAATGAAATTTTGTAAACAATGAATTCATTTTCATGTTCCAATCTCAACTATATTACAAAGAAATATGGCATACGGTGGTATTGGTCAACTGAACATTAGACCATTGTATGACATATATAGTACTACTAGATGGAATATTATAATCTATGTTTCTATACATGTGATACAGTAATCAACTCAGGAGTAGTAAACGTAGATAAGAATAAATTCTTTTGAAAGACTCATCTACATATTATAAATACCAGAAATAAGAAATGAAAATTACCAAATATTTGACTTTCATTCAGGAGGCGATTGATTTCATGTTTCTCTTTCTTTCTTTCTTTCTTTCTTTCTTTCTTTCTTTCTTTCTTTCTTTCTTTCTTCCTTTATTTTATTTCTTCCTTGCACTAGTTTCCAGCTGGTGGATCAATGTCATTCTGGGATAACAATAAAGATTCAATCAAGTCGGGAAGTATTTCTATACTGAAAGGTGCTGGTAAAGCTACTAAAAGTGTCTCAAAAGCAGGTTATTCAGCCTATAAGAATCGTAACCATAGCTCCTCTAGTAAGAAAGAAGGTGATAATAGTGATAATGAATCAGATGAAGCTGGTTCTACGTATACTCCTCCAATAAACTATAAGGATCCAAAATCTTTCCCTCCTCCACCTCATCATGTGGCACGTTCTGGACAAACTGAGAATTATCAAGCTATATCACAACCTCCACAACAACCTCAACAACAACCTTCCTATGATCGACAACAATTACAGCAGCCTCCACAACCTTCTTATGGACAACAACAACCTCCACAACCTGTACAACCTTTATATGGCCAACAACCTCCACAATCTATACAACCTTCATATGGTCAACAACCTCCACAACCTTCTTATGGACAACAACAACCTCCACAACCTCCACAACCTTCTTATGGACAACAACAACAACCTCCACAACCTCCACAACCTTCTTATGGACAACAACAACCTCCACAACCTGTACCACCTTTATATGGACAACAACAACCTCCACAACCTCCACAACCTTCTTATGGACAACAACAACAACCACAACCTCAACAGCCATTATTTAGTCAACAGCCTCAGCAATCACCATATAGTCAACAATACCAACAACCTGTATTTGATCCACAACAACAACCACAACCTTCCTATGATCGACAACAACCTCCACAACCTTCATATGGTCAACAACCTCCACAACCTGTACAACCTTTATATGGACAACAACAACAACCACAACCTTCTTATGGACAACAACAACCTCCACAACCTGTACCACCTTTATATGGACAACAACAACCTCCACAACCTCCACAACCTTCTTATGGACAACAACAACCTCCACAACCACAACAGCCATTATTTACTCAACAGCCTCAGCAATCACCATATAGTCAACAATACCAACAACCTGTATTTGATCCACAACAACAATATGCTCAAACTGAATCACAAAACCAATTAGCAGTCGATTCTTCCACTACTGGGTATGGTTCTAACGGTATTCCAATGAGAAATGTACCTACCCTTCCAAATAAGGAACAAAATGAACCTCAGTTGCCACAAAATACTAACCCTCCCTCAGATGTGCTTTCTTATAATCAACCATATCACCACTTTCCACAAGAAGATCGTTCTAGTGAACTTTCCAATAACCAAGAATCATATGGTTTTCCGCAACAAGAAGAACAAATTCCTTTACCACAAACCACTTCTCGTCAATTACCTTTACCACCAAAAACTGGACAACTATTCGAACCAGAGGCTCCATATCAAGAACAGTCATCTTTGTCTGCATCATCCATAAATACACCAAAAGTAACTTCAAACTATCCTCAACCACCTGTACGTCATGTTCCATCAAGTCCAAATACACCACAAACTGACAGCAACTCTGGTAACAAGTCTTATGATCCAGAAGAATTCTCGTCTTTGCATAAGCCTGGTAAAACTTCCAATAAAATGAACAAACCAGGAGATGTGGCTATAACAGAACCTAAATTTAAAACGAACTTAATGGATTTCGATATATCTAAATATGGTGCACCTCCACCTAAGGCAAGATTAACAAAAGACGAAGAAGCTAAAATTGAGAAAAGGAAACAAGAAGCACAAAGATTAAAACAAATAAAGGAAACTTCACTGCAAAAAGCAAAGGAAAGCACAATGAAAAACTTGTCACCATATGGGAGTTTCCCTTCAAGCTTGAACGCATCTAAGGAAAATATCACTGAACAATCCACTCATAACTCTTCAACTTCAAGCATAAGACAGGTACCAGCTCTTCCTAGAAGAGACGATAATGCATCGACATCAGAGAATGAACCTAAAAAATTTGAGCTTCCCGACATCTCACAATTTCAGCCACCACCTCTGGCACATACTAGAAGATCAGAACCAATCAAACCCACAGATGAGTCGTTCCCACCTCAATATTCAGAAATTGATCCATTGACTGTATTAAAAAGTACCGAAGGAAATAATTTAAATATTTCTTCACCATCGGCCATCAATTCACATTGTGATGTAACAATGCATGAGAATCCTCCTCAGATATCAAGTGCATATGAAAGAAGTCCTATGAACTCCCCATCTCCTCCAAATCTAACACCTGATATCACTATAAAAAAGAAGCCTCCACCTAAACCAACTAAGCTTTCAGTACATGAACATAATTCGTTAGCCGAATCAAAACCTAAAAAACTTCCACCACCAAAACCTTCAAAATTGCATAAACCAAGTACACCATTATCTTCTCAGACAACTCTTGTTCCAGACAACTCAGATGTCTATAGAAAAACTGGAAACTTCATAGAGCTTGATAAACCTGAAAAACCCGAAAAACCTGCTAAACCTCCTAAACCTACAAAACCTGCCAAAATTGCATCAGTCAAGAGTTCAGCTAAAGGTGATCATATTCGTGAGCTACAAGCAAAATTAGGTAACCTTAACCTACAATAAATATATAGATAAAGTTTTTGAAAATTAATTTTGAGTTTATGTATCGTTTCTATATAGAAATATCAGAAAAGGGTTAAGCATAGTAAAATGTATAAAGTAGGCCCTCCGTAAGGTCGGAAGATTATAATAGTCAGTAATCCATCAAAGTTACCTGTCACTTTTCAATACTAACTAGTCATTCGCAAGGACAACCCAGCCACATCCTACGTTTGGTGAATTGAAATCAATATTTCTGTCAACACTTGAATTTACCTGATGTATATTGGTTACTCTTATTTTTTACTATAAGTAATCGAAATACTTATGCTTCCAAATTTTTGAAAATTGTGATTTGTCATAAAGTTTCAGTGTACTATTGATACCATGTGTTAGATCTGGTAAAGGTTTCTATAGTCGATAATGCTTTTCTATTATACATATGATATGTCACAATCACAAAAACCAGCAAAATATAACAAATGATCAACATAACCGAGTAATCTTTATCCAAACCAGCCATACAAAGTTGGGTATATATAACCTAGTATTCTCTTGTTTAACTTGTATATATTCAAAAAATTTGTCAAATGTTTCTATTCACTAACCAATAACCAAAAGGAAAACCAAAACCAAGTGGATCTTAAGAATATGGAAAGTATACAATATATTGAAATAGATCGGGCAAATGAAAAAGAAGTCAGATGTCATATTAAGCAAGTATTTATACATTTGAAGAAGTGTAAAACACGTCCATTGTTAGCAGCCTATTATAATTGGTATAAATCACATCCTGAATATAAGAGTGAAAGTATTGCAGAGTTTGATAAATATATAAGAGATCATGCTGAAGATTTGACAAAGTTTCATCCAACTAAAACTGTGAAAACTGTTTACGGTGACAAATATGCAACTATTTTAACAGAGTTTATATTTGCATTTTCTCTTTTCCAAAATGATTTGTTCATGATTGCAAAAGAATTGGTGGATTTATCACAATTTGAAGGTAGAAATAATTTGGGATTCTCTAAAATCTTATCATCCACTGATATCAATATGCTTGAAGATGTTTTCAATTTAGTTATATCAAAAACTGGAGTTGTCAAGGTTGCTAAAGCAGGAGCAGAAATCAGAGAAGGAGTCATTAAAATTTCCAATGATGATGATAATAATGGTATTTTTATCGATGATCAACTAGTTATCAATGCGAAGAATAAAAAGAATGAAACTAGATTGAAAGCAGAAAACAAAACCTTGAATGTAGGTGTTGATGATGATATTGAAACAATTGTTGTCAGAGATACCAAAGATATCAAAGACACTAAAAGTAAAGATAGAAAGACTGATAATACATTATCAAATGTAGCTGATGTTGAAACAAATATTAATCAATTTGGTAATAGTGGGGATAAATATATCAGTGAGTATGTCAATCATGAACTTTCCATGCAGAGTTCCAAAAGTGGAGATGGTAAAAATTTAAGTAAACGTATTTATACTGAGAAAGTTTCGGCTTCGGTCAAGAATAAATATAATAGGATTGAAACATTCAATAACTCAAGTTTATCAAAAGGTAAAATTGACTGTGATGTTTCTAGATATAAGACTAGTTTTGATAATGTAGAGGTCAAGCAAATTGTTAACACATTTGGTGATTTTCACAATGAAATGGAAAGACTTTCACAACATTTCAAAAACTTGGAGTTTGCTAGTTTAAAACTGAACTCATTGTTCAAAAAATCAACTAATGAGTTCAATTAAACCTTAACTTTTCCAAAGTATACATCTATAGTATAACAGTTCTTTAAGTAATGTCTTTTTAGTTTATATGTCTATTAAATGATTCTGGCGTCGACTCTTCCCTTGAACCTTGTCTTCTATCTACTTTCTTTCCTGATGCTTCACGGAGCTTCTTCAGTTCCGCTTCTTCAAATAGATAATACTTAGGTAACACTATATTTTTGAGATCTTCATTTTCGGTTTTCATAACCCTTTTGATAAAAATTTTATAGAATTTGCTGAATATTACTCTATACTGATCATCTTTGTTAGAGAAAAAAGAGTCAAGTAGTTGTTTTTCAAAATCCACTAGTTGGTCATATTGTGAAGTAGTAAGGTTATATTTCTTGGATATTTTGGAAAATGTTTGATTTAGAATAATGGTCATTTCTTTCTTCATTTCAGCTTCTTTCTTTACTTGGCCTGGATCTGTCACTTTCCTATTATAATTAAGTTGGCTTTGCGGTACTATAGTATCTTTTCTTATTATATTCGTTGTATCCTTCAGCGTATTATTACTCTCATCATCGTCATCTAAAGTCAAATCCCATTTTATAGTAGTTTGATTTTGGTCATTAATTGCATTGGAATTGGAACTATCAGTAGAATCAGTTTTATCATTATATTCAATTCTTTGTTCTGTTGGTATATAGTATGGCTTTGAAATATTTCCAGTTTCTAGATCCCATTTCCATTTTCTTTCTAAAAGATTACAGATATCTCTTCTGGTAGTTTTCCTTCCTAGTTTGATGAATGGATGTGATAATAATTGTTTTACTGTGTATCTTTTTGAAACATCCATTTGTAAACAGCAATCTACAAAATTTCTGAAAGATTCAGAAAATCCAGAATCCAATGATGGTGATGGGCCTTCAGTGATACGAAATAAGACTCTCATTGGATCATATTCAGTCAAAGGTGGTCTACCGTAGGCCATTTCTATAGCAGTAATTCCTAAACTCCAAACATCAGTTTTGAAACTATACTCTTCTTGTTTGATGATCTCTGGTGCCATCCAATATGGAGTACCTACAAAAGTCAAACGTTTACTCAAATTGTTAGACAATTGAGTGGCAACGCCAAAATCTGCAAGTTTAACTTCTCCATTCAATCCGATCAGAACATTTGCCGATTTAATATCTCGATGGATTTTCCCAGTATCATGTAAATATAATAATGCATTTAGAATATTGCCAATGATATAACTAATTGTTGTTTCACTGAAAGGACCAGCTGTTAAAAGATCAGAACAAGAACCAGCACCCAAATATTCCATTATGATCCATAATTTATAACCTTTCATAAAGCATCCATAATACTGTGTGATATTTTCATGCATGCAAGTTGAAAGCATTGAAATCTCTTGTTGTATCTCTGATAAGTTATCAGTGGATTCTAGGTCTACTTGTTTTATAGCAACTTGTTTATGTGTTACCAAATCTTTTGCAAGGTAGACTACACCAAAAGCACCTCTACCAAGTTCTGTTGAAAGGAAAAACTGATTTGCAGCAAATTTTCTTGACATGTTTTAGATGTATAGTAATGTATAACATCCATAAACACAAAAAGAGAGAGTGTAAATATGAAACAATATATAAATCAATGTACAGAAAAGTATAGAAAAGTTATCTTTCTTCTTCTTATTTTCTCTCTATCTCTCTTTCCTTTAATGTTTTCTTCATCTAGTTTATGAAAAAGTTGATTTTCTTTGATTTTCACCAATTTTAAATCACTCTTATCGTTCTATTAAACTTTAGAGTTTCATAAAGCAATATAGATAGGTTCATCGTGGAAAATTCCAAAGATGATAAGGAGATTCGTTGGCATGTCATCTTTTCAAAAATTTCTTGGTAAAGCATTTGTTTGTGGAGACATTTGTAAATCATCATTACATCATTATAGGCGAATATCTTTTTCATCTCTTTATGGAAAAAATCAAAAGTTTTATTTCTTACGACAGTATAGTAATGACAAGTCACCATTGAATGAGAATGATAGTAATGACCTTAGTAGTATCAATAAAAAACAAGATGAACAAATTAACAATGATCAATTCAACGGTAATGATAAAACCAATAATAACCAGTCTAATAACGTCAATGGAAAACCTTTAAATGATAATGTTTCGGATGCATTATCACTACTGTCACGTCAATATGCTTCAGATATTCCATCAATGTTATCTACAGCATCATCTAATAGTCGCACATCACCATCGATATCCATGATAACATCACCATCACCACTGAAATGTATTTTATTTGACAAATCCGGAAGACATAGAATAATGTCAACAGAAGCTCAGAAAACTCAGTTGCTTTTGAAACATGATTTATTACCAAGAGATTTGAGAAAGTTGGATAAGGGATATGATGATATTGTCCCATTGATTGTAATTAGAGAAAAGAGTATATTACTGAGTATTTTACATATTAAGACACTAATTAAATCTGACTCGGTTGTCCTATTTAATTATCAAGGAACATATTCGGATGATAAGTTAATCGAAAATATGTCAGAAAAATTGAAGAATACACAAGATGATAAGTTGAACTATGAGATTAGAGCACTTGAAACCATATTTGCTGCTGTCATTGATGATTTAATGATTGAAATGCAGATACATGTTACTGTTGTCAATGGAATTCTTAAAGAATTGGAGAACGATATTGATTTGGCTAAATTAAAGTATTTATTGATTGTGTCTAAAAAGCTAAGACAATTCTTACAAAAGGCAACATTGATACGTGATTTAATTGATGAGATGTTAGATCAGGATGATGATTTGGCGGAGTTATATTTAACAGAGAAGCAAAATGGTACAAAGAGATCTAATGATGATCATCAAGAAGTTGAGTTGATTCTTGAAACATATTCATTACATTGTGATGCCATCGTTCAAACAATTGAAAGTAGAGTGAATGATGTCCGTACAACAGAAGAAATCATCAATATTATCCTAGATTCCAACAGAAATGATTTGATGTTATTGAATTTGAACCTTAGTATAACATTGATGTGTATGGCAGGGCTTTTATTTGTTGCAGCTGCATATGGTATGAATTTAGAGAATTTCATCGAAGAAAAAGATATTTGGTTTTATGTTATAATATTAGGATCAACAGCATTTGGTGTTTATCTGTTCAAAAATGCAAACAAAAGATTGACGAAACTACAAAAGATTCAACTCACTAATAGACGATAATATATTGCATGTTGTATACCAAATGTCGAATTTTTTACATAGGCCGAAATTCTGGTAAGAGCAAATTATAAAATATATGAAATATAATAAGGGTATAACATATTACATATCAACATATTAGACACCAAAGTGTTACTCCATCAATATATCGTACTATATATATAGGCATGAATATATGTATATATGTATATGTATATGTATATTTTTTCAATACGAGTAAGACTTGTTGTAATGCACAATGATTGAAATAACTTTATTGTAGCAATCTCATCATGAATTTCAAATTCCGAACCATTTCGCTGTGGCTTATAATAACAAAGTACAAGAATTGAATGGTGATGGAGAATTTTAATGATCTTTATTCTTCTTCCTCAATTGAATATAATTTCACTAAAGTATATCACTCATTAGTAATGGCGGAAAGTACTAGTGGTATTATAGGGGGGATGAATCCACTTCAATATAATTCAGCAGCCCCCTATACTATTTTCTTTTTTCAATTGGTAGTAATTGTTACAATTTCTCAATTGATCAATATTCCACTAAGTAAGATAAAACAACCAAGAGTGATTTCAGAAGTTCTTACTGGTATTATTCTCAGTCATACAGTACTTGGGAGAATTCCAAACTTTACCAAATATATGTTCCCGCCTGAATCAATTCCAGGTTTAACATTAGTAGCAAATATTGGTATATGTTTATTGATGTTTATCGTTGGATGTGAAGTTGATGTAAAGTTTATCAAAAAGCATATTGTAACTGCATTATCAGTTGGTGTTTTTAATATGGCAGTTCCATTTGGACTTGGTTGTGCATGCGCAATTGGTTTATGGAAAGATTATCGTGAGAATGCAGAAGGTTTACCTGAAATTAAATTCACTACTTTCATGGTTTTCATTGCAGTTGCAATGTGTATAACTGCATTCCCCGTTTTGGTAAGAATTATTACTGAATTAAGATTAGTTAAAGATAGAGTTGGTACTGTCGTTTTGGCAGCAGGTATTACTAATGACTTACTAGGTTGGGTTCTGCTTGCATTAAGTATCACTTTGGCTAATGCTTCGCAATCATTAGTTACATTATATATTGTCTTGGTTGCAGTTGGATGGTGTCTATTTATATGCTTCCCGGTAAGAATGGTATTACATTATGTATTTCGAAAATATTTGAAAGAATTTGATGACCCTAATAATCCTTCAAGGTTAGCAACTACAATTATCTTATTGATGATGTTTTCATCCGCATTCTTTACTGATATTATCGGTGTTCATCCTATCTTTGGTTCTTTTATTGTTGGTTGTATTGTACCAAGAGAAAATGATTATGTTATTAAATTAACTTCTAGAATTGAAGATCTAGTTAATATTATTTTGATTCCTGTTTATTTTGGTATTTCAGGTTTAAATGTTGATTTAGGTCTATTGAATACAGGATTAGACTGGGGTTGGACTTTCGGATTGATTGGAGTTGCAATGATTGGTAAAATAAGTGGTGGTATGGTTGCTGCAAAATTAAGAGGATTATATTGGAGAGAAAGTCTAACTGTTGGTGTTTTGATGTCATGTAAAGGTATTGTTGAAATTGTGGTATTACAAGTTGGTTTGAATGCAAATATTATCACAAAAAAAACATACTCCATGTTTATATTCATGGCATTGATTACAACCTTTTTAACCACCCCTTTAACAATATATTGTTATCCAGATAGTTATAGGGAGAATGTACAAACATGGATCTCTGAAAAACAAAAGTCTGCAGAGAATGAGAATGAAAACCGTAATAGCATTGAAAATCAAGCTGTAGAAAATGAAGGTGTAAATGAATGTATAACATTGGATGAGAAAGAATACGGAACTCAAACTAATGATAATAAAATTTCTGAGAGTGAAATCATCAAAGATTTAAATATTGATGAAGTGAAACTAAATAAACTTATCTTAACAGTTGAAGATGTTGAAAGTTTATCATCTGATTTATTGATTCTTGATTTACTTCTAGAAAATGCCAAGGTACCGGTGCATGCAATAAATCTCAAAACTTTAACAGAAAGAACATCTGATGTTTTACATGCTTCTATGCTTTATGAAAACACACCAGATCACGAATTTAATTCCCTAAACTCCATATTAAGTGTTTTCAAAATATTTTGTCGTTACAATAAAATACCATTTTCATCAGAAATATTGTACTCCTTACCAGAGAATTACATACAGACACTATTTGATAATCCTGCTTTCTCTAAGAATGATTTGATGATATTAACAATAACCCAAAAGCAATATTCATATGAAAAATTGTTACAATACATAAAATGTGGTAAAAATTTCAACTATAATAAAGCTATCTTCATTAATAATACACAGGAACTCAATAACTATAATTCTTCATTGAATAGTTTGACAATGAGAAAAGCCGAAGACAGTAAAAATGAAACTTTGAGTTTATTCTCTGAAAATACAATTTTGAATCCTTCAGCTTTAGATGTTAGATCTGTTACATTATATTTGAATAATCCAAATATTACCAAAGCCGATTTACTTGGAATGAAATTATTTGATATAATAATTAAAGGTAAAGGTTTACAGAAAGCAAGAGTGATACTTGATGATATAACATTGGACTCCAAAATAAATGATGATATCTCAACATGGGTTGCGAAAAATGAGTCAATATATTCCAATGTCGAATTTTCATTGATCAACAAAACCAACCAATCGGTCACATCTGAAAATGGCAGATCAATTAGTACTTTTTTAATCAAAGACAACAAATGTGCCAACTTAGATAGATTGGTTATTATTACAGTGAGGGATGGTGATAATGATGAAACTATTTCTGAGCTTATTAAACATCATGAAAAGGTTATTTTATTATTCTAATCACTTATTTCATATTTTCATATCTAATAATTTGATTTTTGTTGATTTTTTTTTAGTTTTTTGTTTTTAGTTTTTCAATTTTTAGTTTTTTCGTTTTCTTCCTTACTTAATGTTTTTGCTGTTGTTCTTTTCTCTTGATTATAATTATAAAAAAATTAAAGGAAAATTTTATAGATTTTAATTTGTTCATTACTAAGAAAAAAGATTTATGATTTATTAACAGTACCATTACTATCATCAATTTTAGCAGATTTATCAGAAGCGGTTTTCTTATTCAACAACCTCGATAAGATTGACAAGCCTGAGGGTTCATCATTACCTTTAGAACCATAAAGTTCATTACCATCAGCTCTTGAACTGAACAGATTATCATGTGGTACCGAATTATAAGAGTTATTATCGCCGAATGTATCATTGTTATCCCTTTTCCTATGATTATTTCTTTGTCGGTCATTCCTTTCTGTTCTTCTATCATTTCTTTCATATTCATCTCTTGATGATCTGAATTTGGGTCTTTTATGTTGAGAAGTTGGTAAATAATAATAATCTTCAAGTAAATTATCTTGATCAATGGAATAATCATATTGATTCATACCATAGTTATCATAGAAATTTCTTCTTTTTTGTGTTAAATGTCTTTGTATGTTATTGAGTTGATGATTGAAAGTATTAGATCTTTGAATTTTTATTGAATTATTATCATGAAATTTTGAATAAGTATTGTTGTTGATATTCTTATATTGATCAGTTATATCATCTTTATAATCAACATTTTCAAAATCCGCATTTTTTTGAAACTGTTTTTCAATATTTGTAGATGAATTATTATTGGGTATTACTATATTAGAAGTAGAGTCTATTCTTGTCATATAAGATGATGAGTCGACACCATATTTACTGTGATTCAAGGAATTGTTTGTATATATTTTGTTATTGGATGGGTTTATATGTATATTAGACCGTATATTGTCATCTGATATTGGATTATGTTGTGGTGGTAGTGGTGGTTGATTTTGAGTGTATTGGTTAGGTAATTGTTTAGACTCTTCTTTGAAACGTTTAACATCAGATTCATGGGATTCTTCCAAATTAGATAACAGATTAACATTACAAGGTAACGGGGTTTTTTTGAAAAATGGAGAATCCAAAGCTTTGATTGCATTAAATCTTTTCATTGGATCTAACGTTAACAATCCAGATAATAAATCAATTGACTCTTTATTCATTAAATTTTTGAACACAGATTCCAAAGTTCTTGGGTAATTATTTTTCAAATCTATACCATTTCTATTGATCAAATGACAATTAGGGAAGTTTTCGATATTTGGAGAACCTAATAATTTGAATATCAATTCAGCTTGATGAATATCTGATTTTCCTTCTAAAATCGGCTTCTTGTAAAACAGTTCAGCAAATACACAGCCAATTCCCCAAATATCAACAGCCGTTGTATATTTTCTGTCACCTAATAATAATTCTGGAGGTCTATACCATCTTGTAACAACTAAACCAGTATATTCAAATTTACCACCTCCTGGTTTTGAATCTGCAGTTGAAGGAGGTGGACCATGATATAATCTTGATAAACCGAAATCGGCAATTTTGATAATTCCAAAATTATCTAATAATATATTAGCAGTTTTAATATCACGATGTAAATAACCAGATTGATGAACATAGTTTATCCCTGATAATAACTGTGACATTATACATTTAATTTGTGATAAAGATAAAAATATTCTTGGATTATTCAATAGTCCATTTAAATCAGAGGAAATATAGGGAGATACTGTATAAAAGAATGAACCATTTTTTTCATAAACCATATCAACAATTTGTAAAATATTTAAATGTTTCAGTTTCTTCATTATAGTAATTTCTCTGAATGCAGTTATTGGGAAACCTTCCTTCTTATCATTGATGAGGAATTTTTTCAGAGCAACCAATTTACCAGACTTTTTCTGTCTTGCCTTTGTAACAACACCAAAAGTACCTTGACCTAATTGATTATACAGTTCATAATCTGAAAGTGTAGACATGGGTACCATTGAGAAATCTTGATGGTGATTGTTGTTTAAGTTGGATTTCTCATTCTCTGGAGATGTCATTAGATGAGTAAATTGTAATATAGTGATATAAATAAGGTAAAAATAAATTAAAAGAAAAATGACATGAATGTAATATAAATCAAATAATTGAGATTTATTACATTCAAATTATTCAAAGTAATTGTATTATTTGAGAATTATATTAGTTTATCCGTCCCCTTAAATCGACCCCTTTCTATGACATAAAAATTGTTGTAATATATTCTTGTGATTACGTAATGGTATATTTCTAATAATTATGTTTATATTGTATTGTATTGTATTATTAACAGAAAGTTTCATGAATGATACATTATCTATAATCTATAAATTATTTGCATAACTTTCGTATGTAATCCATCAATTTATCACAATAGTTAACAACTGCAGTACAGTCTCCATAATATGTACCCATTACTCTTAAAAATTTTCTTATTATTTTCATCTTCTCAAGTATCATATTAATAAGTGATTGATTAGTTTTACTAATATTATTGTTACTATTCTCTCTCTCTTTCATTAATAAATTGAAAAAGTTTGGAGCACATGAAAATTCAATATCTGAAATGATTATATCTCTTGTTTCTTTATTCAAAATATCAACTTTTCTATTAAAATTTCCTGATAAATCATTCTTATAGTTCTCATTTTTATTATAGTTTCTTCTCCTGAAATCGATATCCCTTTCAATTCTTCCAGCATCTCCTGTTACTTGTATCTTATCTTCATCCTCATTATCACTTATTTGAATATCTCTTTCACTGAATTCATTCAAACTTGTACCATTTTCAATTCCTTCCTTTTCGTCTAAAGTTTTCTTCTCTTTCTTGATATCCTTATCTTCTCCCTTATCTTCTCCCTTTTCATCTTTTCTCTCAATTTCATTTTCTTCTTCCACATCTCGAATAACTATCTCAATTTCAATCAATACCAAAGACAAAGTTGCCAGAAAAGGTATAGTTTGAATCATTGACCAAATAACAATTGAAGGCATTTGAACCCATCCTTGATTTTCATTTGTAATATTCGAAACATTCATTGTCCATGTATTAAATTTACACCATTCTTCAACAATTGAAGTACCAGAACAACATGGTCCCACGACAGTTTCGAAAACTTCATCGATTGGTTTATTTCCATTCAATGTAGCACTACAAACTCCATCACCTAATTGTAAAAGAGAAATTAAACTTTCAATTATATCAGTAGATTTAAGTAGCCATGTCCAGTTTTGCAATTTCCTTTCATTTGTCAAAAGATTCTCCGATTTCTCAAATATTAGCTTAGGATCAATCTCAATCTCGGAAAAATCATTTAATGGTTTGACTTGTGACTTAAATGTTTCTAAGTATTTGGGTAAAAATAGTAATAAATCATTACATAGATGAATAGAAAAGAATAAATACGTTAATCTGTTGAGAAAAGCGCTTGTAAAATTACTCGTATTTATTATTATGTGTGGTTCCTTTTTTGGGTGTGTTTCCAATTGATATGCTTGTAAATGCTTATAAGTAGTATGTAATTGATACATCTTATTCAACTTATGGGAATATTTTAAGATTGTATAAGGTAATAAAACTTTTGTTGAGATAGCATCTAAAACTTCATCCAAGATTAACAAAGATAAAATGAGACATGAGGCATCAAACAATTTGGAGACATCAGGATTTTTGATATTGATATTGTCTAATGAGAAATTTTTAATATAAGAAGGTTTCAAATTTTCTAACTTTTCAGTCTCTTTAAAATATTTAATATCTGGCAATGGTAGCTCAATATCCTTATTGAGAGAGAAAACAAACTCATCAAAATCATTTTTATATGGATATCCAAATGAAATTCTCCTATATATTGAAATTTTGAATATATTCCAATACATTCTAACTGAAATTTCTCTCTCTAAAAGCATTTTTGAATTTAAGGTTTTAGGTTGTAATCTATTTATTTCATGAAGAGTTTTGATATTCAACAAATCTTCAACTTTGAAAATTTTCAAATACTCAATACATGTACTTATATATTCATCATCTGATCTTGAACATTGAATTATAGAACTCAACATGATATATTTAATTGAAGCCTTTTTTTTGTAAATATTTATCAAATTTTCCCAAAATAGTTCATATAACCATTTATCATTACTTACTTCATGATTTAGCAAAAACTTACATGATGTTTTACATATTGATGAGAGTAGTAATATAGTATCATCAGATAGATATAGACTATCAAGAAATGCAGACATATTGGGCAATATTAAAGTATTTGGATGAACATATTTGTAGAAAACACCAACTAATTTATATAGAGATTCAAAATCAGGTAAGTTCAGACTTTCCAATAAATCTTCATTTATAAATTGAGGACATTTAACATTTAATTTAGTAGTTTGTAGAAATTTTTGCTTCTTCTTAACTTTTTCATTCATGATCTTGATATTTCTTTTAAGTTCATTTGATTGTTCATCAATCCATTTCCCTGTTGTAGATATATCAGTTATTAAACTATCAGATAACAGCTTATATGAAACATTTGAATTCATTGAAGAGCTAGTAACTATATTTGAATTAGTTTTACTTATTACTTCTCTGCTTGTTGCTGTATTGGTTTGAGTCATATACTGTTCTTTGAATAATTTACGATTTCTCTTTTCTTGGATCATGGTAACAGAATCACTAGGAGCTAAGGACTCAATCCAAGAGTCTGAATCTTTTGGGAAGCTAGCAACTGATGTATCCTTATAAGTTACCTTTTGTTGGTATGTTAGGTTATTATCATCACCATCATTTATATCTTTAATCTTATCAATGGTATTACAAGTATTAAAATTTTGGTTATCTATGACATCTAATTGTTCAGATTTTATTTTATTATCATTGATATTCAGACAATTTTTATCAAATAATTCATTACTTTCATTAAAGTTTTGACTCAATTTTTTCATTTTCAAATCAGATGAACTTTCCGATTTATGTTGTTGGTGTTGTATTGGGAAATTAAATTTATTTTCAATTTGTCCTTGAGCTACTTGTTGTAAGTATGGATTTAATTGATTATCATTGAATAATGATTGATCATGTTCTCTTCTATTTAAATGATTAATATTTACATCTATATTATTTTGTTCGTAGTTATTATAGTTGAGTTCCTTGTTAATAATCGGGGTATTTGAAATATTTGGATTTAGTGAAGTATTAACTTGAATAGGTAATGGCATTTGTATGAGCATATGCATAGGAGCTTGAATTGGTATAGGTAATGTTTGATTTTGAGATTGAATTTGTTGTATCTGTTGTATCGGTTGTATCGATTGCATTTGCTGCATCTGTTGCATCTGTTGCATATGTTGTAACTGATGTAACTGATGTAACTGATGTATCTGTTGTACTTGATTCAATTGGTTATTTTCAACAGAAGCATTATTAGTAGTAGTAAAATGGGTAGGTACATTCATATCATTCAAGTAGGTATTAGATAGATGACCATTTGATTGATTTAATAATTGATTTTGATTGTATTGATTTGTATTCTGATCCAAATTTTGAATTATCTTTTCACTGGGTATAAGAACTGAACTATAATTATTGATAGAATTATTATGGAAATTTGAATTAAAGTTTGGATTGTAATTATGATTTTGAATTTGATTAGAATTAGAATTAGAATTAGAATTAAAACTAGAAGTAGGAATTTGACTAGGATTGAGATTAGAATTCGGATTTAGATTTGGATTTGAATTTAAATTATAGTTACAGTCATAATTAGAGAGATAAACCAAATTATCTGGATATGATATTGAATTACATGAATCAGATAATGATGTAACTATTGAAGAAGAAATAATTGATGAATTACCATCTGATTTAGAATGAAGATCTGTTTCATCCTTTGTATATTTGGATGCAGAGACTCCCTTTTTCCTCTTACCACCTCTTCTACTAGGAACAAAGATACATTCTGAATTAGTTGAATTGCAATTAGAGCATACTTTATAAAAAGTTTTCTTTGAAGAAGGATCTGATGGATATGAAATAATCAATTCACCATCACATTTGATCTTCTTTTCCCTACATAAGAGACAGGCCTTTTTTGCCACCATTCTCTTTCCATGAATGATGGGATCGGTATTGGATAATGATTCCATGTACCTAGATTAATTCAAAGAAATAAAATAAAATAAAATAAAATAAAATAAAATAAAATAAAATAACTATAACTATAACTAACTGCTTTGTGTACTTACAAATTTTAATTGACTTCAAATGAAAATTACAGAGCCGCCAAATTGTTCTTTTTTTTTTTCTTTACGGTCGATACGTCGAAGGAAATTCAGGTCAGGCACATCTGTCTGTCTGATGTCTGTCTGTCTGTCTGTCTGTCATCAGCAACCAGCCACGTGACTCTCTCTCTTTCTCTCTCTCTCTCCCTCCGGTAATAAACGGACCGGAGAGTCATGACATGAATTTTCATCTTTTTTTTTTTTTTTGCAATTATCTCAATTTTTATTTTCTATTATTTATTTTGAATTATTATTTAACTGTTACGGTATATCTTACTTTTCGTTTCTATTTCTGATTTTTAATAATTGTATCACCTTATATATATAATATTTAATAAAATATATAATATATAATCTTCTTCTTCTTTCTTTCTTTCTTTTCATTTTTTTTGCATTTTTCTCTTTCTATCCTTTCTTTTCATTCTTCTCTCCTTTTTGCTTCATCTTTCTCCCTCTTTTTTATATATTCAAGTAATTGTATCTTCTCAATTCAATAATCAATCTTATATCATGTCATCAGGATCAAAATTATCATGGTTAGTCAACTTAGATGTTACTAAAACTCCAGAAAGAAACTTTAGACGTTCTTCAATTATTGGTACCATTGGTCCAAAGACAAATAGTGTAGAAATGTTAGTTGCTCTTAGAAAAGCAGGTTTAAATATTGCTAGAATGAATTTTTCTCATGGAAGTTATGAATATCATCAATCAGTTATTGATAATGCAAGAAAATCTGAAGAAGTTTATCCTGGTAGACCTTTAGGTTTAGCTTTAGATACTAAAGGTCCTGAAATTAGAACTGGTACAACAATTGATAATTTAGATTATCCAATTCCTGCTAATCATGAAATGTTATTTACAACTGATGATCAATTCAAAAATTCCTGTAATGCTGATAAAATGTATATTGATTACAAAAATATCGTTAAAGTTATTAAACCAGGTAAAATCATATATGTTGATGATGGTATCTTATCTTTCCGTGTTTTAGAAATTGTTGATGATAAACATATTAAAGTCGTCTCAATCAATGCTGGTAAAATTTCTTCTCATAAAGGTGTTAATTTACCAAATACTGATGTCGATTTACCTGCTTTATCTGAAAAGGATAAACAAGATTTAGCCTTTGGTGTTAAGAATAAAGTTCATATGATTTTCGCTTCATTTATTAGAACTGCTAATGATGTACGTGAAATTCGTAAAGAATTAGGTGAAGAAGGTAAAGATATCAAAATTATCGTTAAAATTGAAAATCAACAAGGTGTTAATAATTTTGATGAAATTTTAGAAGAAACTGATGGTGTTATGGTTGCTCGTGGTGATTTAGGTATTGAAATTCCAGCTCCTCAAGTTTTCATTGTTCAAAAACAATTAATTGCAAAATGTAATCTTGCAGGTAAACCAGTTATTTGTGCAACTCAAATGTTAGAATCAATGACTTATAATCCAAGACCAACACGTGCTGAAGTTTCTGATGTCGGTAATGCAATCGTTGATGGTGCTGATTGTGTCATGCTTTCTGGTGAAACTGCAAAGGGTAACTATCCTATTGAAGCTGTTTCAATGATGCATCATACAACTTTAATTGCAGAAATGACTTTACCAGCTTATACCCAATTCTCTGAAATTAGAGAAGCAACTAAAAAACCTTGTGATGTTCAAGAAACTATTGCAATGTCTGCGGTTACTGCAACTTATGAACAAGAAGCTAAAGCTATAATTGTTTTATCCACATCTGGTACAACTGCAAGACTTTGTGCTAAATACAGACCAAATTGTCCTATTTTAATGGTTACAAGAAATGACATATCAACTAGATTCTGTCATCTTTATAGAGGTGTTTATCCTTTCCCTTATACTGGCGCATTCGAAGAAAACTGGATTCAAGATGTTGAAAATAGAGTTAATTATGCCATTGAAGAAGCTCTCAAATTGAATATCATCAACAAAGGTGATACTGTTGTCGTTATTCAAGGTCATCAAAGAGGTGCAGGTCATTCCAATACTATGAGATTAGTTCAAACTTAACTGATTAAATGACTTGATTTTGACAACAAAATTCGAATCTTCCTTATTTTTTTTTCTACAATTATTTAAGTGAATATATTAAATATTTCTTAAAGTTATTTTGCTTGGATGAAGTTCATACATTCATCTGATATAATAAACTTTAAACCGATTTATAATTTACAATGAACTGGTAATTTGTTTTTCTTGATTTAATATAGTATATTCTTATTCTATCAGTAGTAGATCTCAGCGGAGATTGGATAAGATATCAAAATGATGCGAAATTTTAAAATAAAAAAAGAAAAAAAACGAGAATAAAAATGAGTAGAGTTTTTGTTTTAATATAACATGTCGATATTTGTGATATATATTGTTATTTACTTATCTGTATTACTTCTTTATCCAATAATACTACTATTCACTTCATGATAGAATATTCAGGAAGAAATGATAACTCCAGTTTAGTATCAAAAAGTGAATTATCAAATTTAGAAATAGAACATAATAATGCAACTTTGGAAAAAATAGAACTTTACAATTCGAATGAAAATGATGAAAAGGACAAAGAGGATAAACATAATAGTTTAAAATCAATTACAGATGAAACTAATAATGAGGAGTTGCTTATAATGACAAATAGCCATCTCTCAAATCCATCCTTCATCTCAACTTCTGATGCAGCTTCTAATTCTTCTATAGTAGCATTACATAATGAAGAAATTGATTTAGATAATGATAATGTCTCATCATCAGATAAAAATGATAAACAGCTCGATATTGAGAAACAAATCATCAATGCCGCTCAACGTGGTGATCTTCAATTCTTAAAGTTTTACTTGGATCCTGCAAAGGACAACGTCAAATCAATTTCTCCAAATTTAACTGATTCTGATGGTATTACTTTGGTTCACTGGGCAGCATTGAATAACAAGCTTTCAACAGTAAAATATTTAGTTTCAATCGGAGCAAATCCCGATGTTGCTGCTGGTGATATGAATGCAACACCATTATTATGGGCTGTAAGATATGGACTAGTGTATATTGCAGATTATCTCATAAGGGAGGCTGGAGTGAATGTTAGAGTTATAGATAAAAATGGAATCAACATTCTTCTTGCATCTGTCTTTTCTAGCAATGTTATGATGGTGATATATTCAGTTTGGGCTCTCAATGAACAAGATGACAAAAATGAAACCAAAAATATAGGACTAGATGGTGTCAATTTCTCAGATCCGATGGGAAGAACAGCATTACATTGGGCAGCGTATCAAGGTGATTTTTTAACTGTGGATGTTCTGTTGAATGCAGGTGCTAAAGTTGATATGGTTGATGTTGATGGATTTACACCATTGCATTGGGGTCTATGTAACGGAAGTAAAGCAGTAATATCATCACTAGTTGATGCAAAAGCGAACTTCCATTTGAAAACAAAAGACGGTAAATCATCATGGGATATTGCAAAAGATATGAACTGTTCGGTAATGTTGGATCATGTATTAAGGGAACATGGTTTCAATCCAATCACTGGCATAAAAGAACAAGTACTTCTCACTGCAGAATGGGCAAACTTTTTGATATTCATCTTACCTTATATTACGTTACCCTTGATATTTTATACTTTGGGTATTGATGTTAATATCATAATTAAAGTAATTTTGATTGCATTTGTGTTGATATCTCAGCAAATTATCATCAAACACTATTTGATATCGTTTTTGAGAAAAGGGAAAATCAATTTAATGAGAACATCATTTTTTGCCGGTATCTTTTCTTCTACATCATATTGGTGTATCATTACCTGGTTATTCAAGCTGTTGCCAAATACAATTGAAGGTTCAAATCTTTCAAACTTTTTATTTCTAGTATTTGGTACTGCAACGATTTATTTTTTCTATAAATCTTCGGTTACTGATCCTGGATATATTACAAAGGAGAACAATGTAAACAATATTCAAAAGACTATCTTTTGTCTTCTCGAAGAAAGGATTTTTGACTCGAACAATTTCTGTATATATTCAAATATAAGAAAGCCTTTGAGATCGAAGTTCTCAAAAGATAGAAGACTAAATATTGCCAAGTTTGATCACTATTGTCCCTGGGTTAATAACAACATAGGTGTAAGGAATCATAAACTTTTTTTTGCATTCACTGTTTTTCTTGAAATAACTATATTTTGTTGGTTCGATCTAACATTGAAATATTTCAATTCAATTTCTCCATCAATAGGAATTGATGATGTTTGTTATATTCTTCCTGGTGCATTATGTACAGCTTCAAAGATGTCGAAATTCATGTTTTACTTTTTCTTATGGGTTTTACTTCAATTATTTTGGCTATCGATTCTATTAATAGTTCAAAGTATACAAATCTCAAAAGGATGTACAACATATGAGTTTTCTCATAAATACAAACATACAAAAAATGAAGACATATTCTCATCTGTACCTGCGGACGATCCTTTGAACATTTTTTTGAAGAATACTACTACTAAAAGCGATGATCGGGGTGAAGATGAGATCAATAATTATAACGATGATGATGATTCTGATATTGATATTGATACTGATAGTTATGAAGAATTGGAAACCAATTTATTTATATCTTTATTTTCTAACGTTTCATCAAAATTGAAAAAATCTAGATTCATTGCATTACCTATTATATTCATAACAAAACTAACCACTTCGAAAATATGTAGAATGGTTGGTATTGATCAGATGGTTCTTATAACTAATGATCTAATTCAAAAACAAAGAAAGGAAGATCCTAGTGAAGAATTCAACTATGGGTTTATTCAAAATTGGAAAGATTTCTTGTTCTTGAGAAAATCAGGAGATCACTGCTCATTAAGAACATTGATGGCAGTACC
Source organism: Pichia heedii (assembly GCA_030579495.1). NCBI lineage: Eukaryota > Fungi > Ascomycota > Pichiomycetes > Pichiales > Pichiaceae > Pichia > Pichia heedii. The sequence continues at coordinate 11,956 of JAKTRA010000014.1, read as the reverse complement.
TGTTGAAGGAGAAAGCAATTTAAATGGGACTTTGGTTGATTATTATCGACTTTATCATAAACCCGAGAGTGTCTAAGTCAAATGGAAAACTGAAACTGCTTGTTAAATTTGATCTATTCGAATGATACCTTGATTAGTTTATATTTTTCTATTTCTATATCTTTATCTATTTCCATTCCATTTTTTCCACTCTTCTAAAGTCTTAACAACTTTTTCATAATTATACTGTAGATCTGACAACTGCGATCTCAATGATTCTACTTCTTGTTTCTTTTGTTTGCTAATTATCTTGGATCTGAACGTATCTTCACTACCAAATGGTTCAGCTTTTAACTCATTGAGTAGTATATTAAACCTAATATCTAGTTCATTGAGAAATGAATCTATATTTGTATAACTTACACCATCTAATTCTTCAGTTAGAGATATAAAGGTGTTGTCAATTGGATAGTTACCATCACTTGCCTTGAGATTTTCCATACACTTATATAAATTTTTCAAAAACGATATTAGACGTAATATGTTTTGATTTGTTAATTCTCTTTCTGATAATAATTCACTAACAGTCTTACTTGGACTTTCATTCTTCTGATGATTTTTTCTAACTTTTTGTTCTTCTTTGGATGAACATATCCTCTTGGATTTCAATCTTTCAATAAGCTCAAACTTCTCTCTACTGAATTTCCTCTTTTCTCTTTCCACTTGTTCTTTATATAACTTCCATCCACTTCTAACTTCACGAATCCTGCTTTCGACACCTTTCTGTCTTTCCTTCAAACTACTAACACTCAATCTTAATTTCAGATTTTCCATCTCGAGTTCCCGTATACGAGTTTCATCGTTTCTTTTTGATATTTTCAGTTTCTGAACCGAATTTTTCCAATATTCAATTCCCTTCATTTTCTCGTCCAATAAAAGCATATTTGAGGTATTTATCTCTCGAAGAAACTCTATTTCATTGAACAAATCATTTAAAGTTTTGATAAAAAGTTGTTCATTATGATAAATTTCATCAATAGTACTTGGAGCTTTTGTAGTACAAAAGTTGAGCTTTTCTCCTCCTCTAGATACTAATCTTTTGTTGATTGAACTTGAAGCTTCTAGTATTCTATTTAGTTGGTCAATCTTAGGATATTGCTCAATCTCAATATATTTTTCTGTCATTGTATAATAAACTATATAATCACCAGCTATTGAATATAAGAATATTACAAAACCATGTAAATAAATGAATGTACCATGAAATCTACCTTTTGGATGTCATGATTATTTCCCAATTTGCACAATTTTCAAGCTCATGTGAGCCTTACCTACAAATTTTTTTATTTATTTAATAATATTCTTCAAGATGATTGTTTACTAACTATATTCCGAATATAAGTGACAATAAATATACCGATATCAGTAATGCGGTCACTACTGAATATGCTCAATCTATATAATATATAATATATAGCTTTACCGAGGATATAAGTCTGAGAATTACCACTTGTACCATAACCCTATTTCCTTGAATTATTGGGATCAAGATCTTCTGTTTTCAGTAAAAAGCCCTTACATCTGACGGACATGATGCTATTCAGTTCAGAATAGCAATGATAGCATGTCATCATGTCATTGACTATGATAATCAAGTTGACCAAAATAAGCAAAATAATATTAACAAGAAATTGAAGCAGAGATATTTCTTTACTTGAAATAAGTCATATTTTCAAAAGTGATTTCTCTCAAATCAAACTAGAATGCAGACCAGCATCGGTATGGCTGATCTTAACCATGACGAAGCTCTTTATGCAAGTATCAAAATTGATTATAATGTTAGCATTTGCAATAATTCAAACTTCTCCAGTGATAGTTGTATTATCGAACGATAATTTTTGGTGAATAAAGACTGAAATTCTGATGAATTCAATTGTTACCTAGTTAAGAACCTAGTTCGTTTACTTTACATTTCCCTTAGATATGTAATATTTTATCCACTATTTTGTATAGTTTTATATTCAAACACGTGAGACATATCTCGGAAATTATTATAATTCAACTTCACTTTCTTTTCATCAACCATACTTCTTATGAGATGATATTTAATATCAGTGTGTTTGGTTTTCTTATGTTATGTATTATGAGATACCAATGCTGGAGCAGATTGGTTATCTGATACAGCATGGATAAAGAGAACATTAATTGATAGTTCTTTTAATATATTCATACAACTGATAACATCTTTTAATCCATCGCTTAAAGCTATGTATTCACTCTCAGCACTTGAGCCAGATGTTCCTGTTTATTTTGTTCAACTCCGATTAATAATATTATTATTTAATTTGGCTATATTTCCAGATTGTGATTTTCTGTCAGCAATATCACCAGCCCAATCAGCATCTGAAAAAACAGATATTTTGAATTTTAATTCTTTAGGATAATCATGGATTAAATAATTCATCTGTTTTATCAATATATCTAAAATCTTTGAAACTTACGATATTATTTTCATTAGTATATTTTAGGTTGAAGTCTTTTGTTTGAATAATATATTGCATTACTCTTAGAGCACCTTTTGAATGATATACTGTTGGAGTTTCTAAGAATCTTGATAGGTAAGATACAGAAAAAGATATATCCAACCTTACTGTATTAGCAAAAAATAATATTGTGCCAACAATTGATCTATACCTTTTATGATCTTTGGCATCAAGAATTTCTGAGTTATTATTCATTTTGTCAAAACCTTTAGTAAATGGTGTTTCCAATTTTTCTTGGGTGGTACTAATGTTATATTCATTTTCAATTCTAGGTATTGATTCCTCTAATGACAATTTGTTATTATTTTTTAATATTATAATTGTTATTCCTAGAAATATTCTAGGAAATCACGTATCTTTCATTGCAAATCTGTTTTTCAGTATATTAGCACCTTTTTCTCTATCATATTTAGTTTTACGTGCAATTAATATGTCATCAACATATAATACCAGAATGAAGTTTTGGCTCTAGAACCGAATTATTGAAACCATTATCTTTTGATACCTTAGCAACTATGAGATACCAAATTTTAGGAGAAAATCATATAAGTTAGTTTCCACACAGGATTTGTGTCTTTCATAGTACTTTCAGGTGCTTCCATTGATACTTCATCGTCTAAATTACCATTTATAAATGCTAATAAGCATCTAATTGAATTATATCCCATTTGTTTATTGCTGATATACTTATAACTAATCTTCGTGTATCCAATCTCATAACTGGAGCATATCTTTCCACATAATTTATTCCTTTTTCTTGAGTGAATCCTTTTGCCATAATTCTTCCCTTGTAAATTTCTTCATTTGTGACTAGATTTTTTTTTACACTGAATACTCATCTACTTTGTACAATTGATGCATTCTTAGAGACTTTTCCTCTTAGAGTCAATGTGTAAACTGATGCTCTATTCATGTCATTGGCAACAGCTTTCATCCATTCCTTTGCGCGTGGTGTCCTCAAGGCTTGTATATATGTACTTGGAATTGTATATTTAAATTCTCCAACAGAAAAATTAACCTCATGCATAAAATCATCTGTATTAAATAATTTTTTTTATTTGTTTGTGTACTTTACCTGAATGTAGTTGTGCTTGAGTATACTTAGCCGTAGTGTTAAATGTCTTTAATTCATTAGTTTCGATTTAATTGGATTTATTATGCATGATATTCCCCCCTTCAGTTGGAAAAGTTGTATTGAAAGATTACCAGTCAGATAGTTTGACATTGTTTCTACTTGGATCAAATAATTTAATTTTTACTTATGACTTTACTGTAAGGAGTACTTGTACCATCTGGTGAAGTTTGAGTAATATTAAATGAATTTCCTTCTTGTATTCTTCTTTTGGATGTGCCTATCTGTTCCTTCATAAGTTCTTGACGTTTGTAATCTGCATTAGAAGGTGTTACAATGGGAGTTACTGGTCCTGGTGATAGTCTTGTAACTCCCTGTTGTGTTGCTTCTTTTGATTTAATTGCTACTTTTATTGGAGTGGATGGTAATTGTCTTTGAATTAATGGTTCTGTCTTTATAGGAAAATTACCCGATTCCGAAGGAATATTAATAGGAAGTGTTTAAGTCTCACATGTAGTTTAAGTAATTCACTTGATTAATTGATTGATTTTTTAGTAGATGTAAATAACTTTGAGACATATTTTCCGAATGTTTAGCCACTTGATCTTGTATTCTAATTTTGTGATTTTCCATTATATTTCAACAAACTTTAAAAATAAATATCAATTGATGATAAACTTTCAGATGTATCTGTAAATTCTTCTTCACTATCTGATATAACACTGTTAAATAGTAATTGTTTTTTTTTATTATAGTTAATCAATGATGGAGTTGTAGAATTTCCTTTTCGGGAAATATTTTTTCTCGAATTTTGGAGTTTTTTGGAATTTTCATGTTCAGACCTTCTCAAAGGAATAATAACATCGTGTTGTACCCTGGACGTTCTAGGTATCAAATCACATTCACCGGATATATTGACTTTATCGTCCATCTCTATCTTCCTTTCCATCCACCTTATTACCTGATTCATGTTCTAAGTCCAGGTCTTCATTTGAAATTTCAGGGAAGACCTCTTTGGTGGTTTCTTTCTGTTTTGATAGATCACTACTAGTTGAAGTGCGCCTAGTAGTTGTTGGATTAACTGAAACCTGATCAAAAGTACCATTATTATTATATGGCGACACATCATACTTACCAATATGAGAACTAGCAGTGCCTCTAACAAGATCAGTTGTGTTATTGTTCAGCCCGATGATGTCCATATTTCCTTCTTCGTCATCACCATTATTATCCCTATCAAACGATTCATTTTTATGAAGTGGAAATACATTTGATACACCTTTAAAGGCAAATGTTTTGATTATTTAATTTTCTTCGACATCATATATCAGTGCAATTTGAGTAGTGTTATCAAGACCAATGAAAATGCCACTTCTCTGAGCAGTAAAAATCTTCTGATCATTAGCATAATTATAGTAAAAAGTTCAAACAACCAAATGGATATAGTTTAATAACTTTTCTAGTTTTACCAGTCAATTTAGTCCATGGGGATTCAGTTTCTTTGTTTCTTGGAAAATGATTATTCAAGAAAATGATATGATTGAAAGCATATTTCCAAATGGTATTATCCAAGCAATAATAACTTCACGTTTCTTTTCAAATATTTATTTTCATTTTCAGCATTTCCCTTTTAATAACTACTATGTGGTGCTCTTAATTTTAAAGTTAGTCCAGTTTGATTACAATAATTTTTCAACAATTTGGTATTAAATTCATTTCAGCTCAGATGTAGCATAATGATTAATCTAGTTATCTTAACATATTATTGAAAGCTTTATACAATTGTAATGGCTCTTTCTGAAGCTTCACTACGATTTTGGAGAGTACAACCGGCCATAAAGCTTGTATTATGATCTATAACCACTATAGCATATTCATTAAACAAAGTGCTGATAAGATCAATATGAATTAGTTCACCTGGATTATAGAAAGTTTTGTCAGTTCTTCTTTTTGTTTTAGTTGTTTCACCTAAGCAAGTTAAACATTCAATATTGTTTGGATTTGCAAAATCTTGTGTTTTTTTTATATGAGCATCTGAAGCATGTCCTAATTTTTTGTGAGCTGTTGAGCAAGCCTCATCATTTTTATCAAGTACTAATAAATCATCATCAAGAATATTGACACTATTTAATTCTTCTCTGGTTGAAAAGTTAATAATACCTAATTTCTTGGACATTTCAATAGACATACAAACCTTATTATCTTTCTCAATGAATCATTTCATCTTGATGATTTAAATAACCATCGGTATTAAAGCTAGTGAGCAATCTTATAATCAAGACCTTATCCTATCCTATTCCTATCAAAACTCTCGCATACCAGTTCCACCACCATTTCTAATGGAAACCTTATCGATTACTATTACTTATATTATTTGTATCTACAAGATCCAACAGATAAATAATTTCTTTAACAGATTACGTAATACTATATTAGGTTGATACAAATAATAACAATAACAATGTCAACCAGAAGATATCAAGAACCAACATTTTCTTTTGAGAATAAACTTCAATTAAGCCAAATTGATAAATTTAGTGGTAATCCCAACATCAACCACCAAATCCTTACGGCGGTTCAATTGAAAGCGGAAGCTTCTCAATGGTTATCACATTTCAATGCTACGATGGAGATAGCTCATGTTCCACCAGAATCAAGAATAAAGTATGCTATTTTTGGTTTGGTAGGCGCAGCTCATTTATGGTTGCAAAAATTAACCTTGTCACACATTGATGTGAATACAATACCTTGGTCTGAGTTCGAAAGACTATTCAAAGAACAATATTGTAATATTGGTATTGTGGATAGACAAAATGACTAGCCAAACGTCACTTTTGTGAGTTCAACACAAAATTTCTAATATATCTTGGAGATCTTTCAACTAAAATAGCATCTTTTAAAATGATTCCGTTAATCAAATGAACATCACCTATAGTATGATATTTTCTTTTACCATCAATTGTAAACAGAACAACTTCACCTTTTCTAATATTGGATAACCATTTATTATTGTTAACAATATGAACTGTAGCACCACAGTCGATTAAGAAATCATCTCTACAATGTCTAAGTTCATTATTATAATTGATAGGATCATCATTAATAGAGTAACATTTAGCATAAGTAATATCGTCTTTGATACCATAAAACCAATTGAATTGTTCATCTCCTTCATAATATTGAGCCTCATCATTTTCATACTTGATTGGACTTTCTCCTTCACCTAAGTACATTACCTCTTCATCTTGTTTAATATCACTATTTTCAACCCCATGAAAATCTTCACCTACAACATAGTGACTAATCATGTTCACTTCTTCCAGGTCATCTTCATCCATTAGACCAAGATCAGTATGAATTAGTTCACCTGGATTATAGGGAGTGTTGTCAGTTCTTCCTTTTGTTTTAATTGTTTCACCCAAACAAGTTAAGCATTTAATATTGTTTGGATTTACAAAACCTTGTGTCTTCATTTGAGTATTTGAAGCATGTCCTAATTCTTTATGAGCTGTTAAACAAGTCTCATCATTTTCATACTTGATTGGACTTTCTCCTTCACCTAAGTACATTACCTCTTCATCTTGTTTAATATCACTATCTTCAACCCCATGAAAATCTTCACCTACAACATGATGACTAATCATGTTCACTTCTTCCAGGTCATCTTCATCCATTAGACCAATTAGAATCATGTTTGATTCTTCTTTCTTACCATTGGTAGGACAGTTATTTCTTTTTGAATGTATAGCAATACTTGGATTTATCTGCAATACAATTAACCTCTTCCGACTTATTATTATTCCAAGTAGATAAGTTTTTCATTCTTGAATTCATTATATAAATAAAGAACTTCTAAAACTTTAGTGTTGATATATTTTAAAGAAGGAGTAACTTCATTCCTCGGAAAATTTGAAAAAAGTTGATTTTGTAAGTTTCTTAATGGATAGAACATATTAACCAATCATTGTGAGTTCCTTAGTAACAAGCTCCAAATTCAATGAAGGATAGAATATGTTACCATTTTTAGCTGTCTCTAACTATTTCTCTATAACTTTCATTGGGAGACCATTATTTTCATATATCTTTTTAACAAGGATGATGAGATGTCACCATTATTTAATAAATGATTTTGTATAATGAGATAAGAAGTTAGATAAAACAATATTTCAAAATCTTCTAAACAGCTATTGTTTTGAAGGATGTTCATTGTAGTAGTGTGCGATAATATAATTTTGTCATTGGTATCGAAGATTGTGATTGATTCATTCAGAATATCTAGAACCACTTGCATACGACCGGTGCATTTTTATAGAATCCTGCTCAGTTCAAAATAGTAATCACCACCTGTTTTATCAAAAGTTTTATCTGTGATAATTGGCTTAAAGGATTTACCAATCGACATAGTTAAGATTCGTCCAAAATAGGCTAGATTTGGAGAACAAATAAATGAAACAAAGATAATTTAAAATAAGGCATATCTTTCGAAAAGTTTCTTTCAAACCAAACCTTAAATAAAGGTCATTTTAAATAACCATCGGTTGTAATAACTTTAATTATGCTTTGAATAGTTAAGCATGTATCAAATTGAGTAGTTGTCAATTCATTTGGAATAGTGCAAATATTTTCATTGAAGGTTGCAGATTAATTCATTGTAACACTTAAAATTTAGTAAATAAAGATTGGAAATCTGTTAAATTTATATGTGTATATTCATATACAAGTAATAAAGATGCTCTGTCTGGTCGGGTGTATTGACTCGTATCCATTATATATATGGCGACATATGTGTATATCACATGTGTAAACCAAACAATACTTTTTATATATGAACTATAAACATAGTATAAAGCTTAATGTCAACAACATTTAATTTTATAATGGACGTTCTCCAGAATTATACTTGCTTACGTAAATATATCTTGCGTTGAAATACAATAAATTATATTCTATCTATACCGATGTTAGTTCATTCAAAAGTTCCAATGCTAACCTCTCTTTTTATAATCTTTTCATCAAGGATTCTTTTAATGATTCATATCATTCCATTGACTTTCATATTGATGCAGTATTTAGCTTGATCAAACATTTAGAACAACATAAACATATGTTAATGGAATGATGAAACAGTCAAGACAATAAAATAACAATGTTAATAGAATGATGAAACATTCAAACAATAACAAAACATATAGCACTTGAAAGTTAAAAAAATTCAAACGATAATAAAATATATTTCACTACTGTCCTACATGACTTATTTCAGTTTCAGAATAAAATCCAATTAATAAAAACAATCTTTCAACTATGCTGGCTAAAATAGTTCAGGTATTAATCTTATATATTGCTTTTTTAAAGGAAAGAGAAGGTTCTATTACCAGATTTGAACCATTTAGCTAAGCTCAAATCAAGCTCCTTAACCACTAAACTATTGGTAGTCTCATTATGATGTGTAAAGTAAATGGATCGGAAGGATGGTTAAAGTGTAATGTGTAATATAGTATTACGTAATCTGTTAAAGAAATTATTTATCTGTTGGATCTTTTTGATACAAATAAGATAAGTAATAGTAATCGATAAGGTTTTCACTAGGAATGGCGGTGAAACTGGTATGCGAGAGTTTTGATAAGAGTAGGATAGGATAAGGTCTTGATTATAAGATTGTTTGTCCCGTTGTTCTTCCTTTTTTTCCTTCAAAACACTCGTATATTGAGATGTTCCGCTCAAGGTCAGCTTATACACTATTTATATACACATGAACTGGATTTAATTCATCTTACATTCTCCTGTTGTAATCTACTTACTCTATTAGTAATATCCATTCTTCAGTGATACAAACGTTACTTTATAACCCCTATATAATTATAAACAAAACACATTAACAGTATCTATCCAGGATAATATGTGGAAATACCTCTTTATTTAGATATTTACTCTAAGTACTACCTTTCACCATTAATTGTGTTTCTTGTCTTTTATTGGTCATTTATAACGACTATCCTTTGAATTAAATCGATTCTATTGTTTAATTTATAGTATCAGATCTATTGTTGAGGATTAGCGCCTTCACAGCTAGCTCCTAGATTTATCTCAATTTTATTAATGTCAACACCTCCCGTTCCGGAAAACATGGTCTCGATGTTCCATGAAAAAATATTTCAAAATTTGGAATTTATATCATCTTTTCAAATCATCATAATCTTTAATAAGCCTTGCCTGATAAGGTAAATTTTTTCTTAATAATAATGGTGCTTTATCAAATTGAGCTTTAGTGATTGTAGTTGCATGAGTAGGATTAGAATTTCTCCAATAAACTTCATAAGTTTGATTATCTTTATCATAACCTGCAATAGTAGTAATTTCATAAATTCGATTATTGATAAGAATCAAGTACTTTAGTTGTTAAACGTTGGGTACTTAATGATGCTAATATACCCTATATGGATATTATGAAACCCTTATTTATGTAGTGGGCAATAAAGTGTTATCGCGAGGTGCCTTGTAAATATTTAAAGGACATACTTGTCCTCATTATTATTCCTTCACTTCAAGTGTTTATAACCTTTTGTATATATTATTTTAAGTAACTAGATAATTTAGGATATCTATACTACAAAGTTTAACAGATTTCCAATCTTTGAAATACCACTAATCACGATGAGTTTTTCCGCAACGCTTAACGATAATGTTTTTACTTTCATTAATGATTTATCTCCTACTACTTATGATAGATGTATCAAGGATTTGGAGATGGCAAATATTATTCCAACAAATGATTATCTTAAATGGCCTTTTTTCAAGAAGTGGTTTATTACCGAATTTGGTAGTAATTTTAGCACTTTTGACCTAGAAGAATTCTTCATCTCAACTGATTATGTTAATAAACCAGCCTTATTTGGTAAACTTTTATGGGTTACAATAGGCAAATACTTCACCAAGGACATTTTCAAAATGACCTTTCAAAGAAGTAATATCGATGCCTATTATTATTTGAACTCTGAATTTTCTCAAATAAATAATGGAACAAAAGTTATGTTGATTAAAAGAGTCCTTGACTGTTGGGTTTCTAATGATCTCGAAAAATTATTTGAAGCCCTAGACATAGCTGGTCACTATGCTCCATATATGAAAGAAGCCAGCGTACCTATTTTCCTTACTAAATTACCAAGAAAAGACGGAGTGAAAACATTGTCATTAAGCGTGCCGGAAAAACTCATGGTTATTATTGGTATTATAGAGATTGGAAATCTGTTAAACTTTATAGTATAAGATATCCTAAATTATCTAGTTACTTAAAATAATATATACAAAAGGTTATAAACACTTGAAGTGAAGGAATAATAATGAGGACAAGTATGCCCTTTAAATATTTACAAGGCACCTCGCGATAACACTTTATTGCCCACTACATAAATAAGGGTTTCATAATATCCATATAGGGTATATTAGCATCATTAAGTACCCAACGTTTAACAACTAAGGTACTTGTGTTAAATATATATGTATATATTTATATACAGATCTCATAATGTATCTAGTTAATTATAAAAGATTATAAAATACAATAAATAATATTCAATACAGATGTTAGTTCATTCAAAAGTTCCAAAGAGGACTAACATCTCTTTTTTATAATTTTTTCATCCAGGATTTCTTGATGTTTCACATCTATTCCATTGGCTTTCAAATTCCGGCAATATTCAGCTTTATCAAACATTTAGAACCTTATAAACATATAGTGTTCAAATGATGAAACACTCAAGACAATAAAAACCATATGTTAATAGGATTATGAAAAATTCAATCAATAACAAAACATATAACAATTGAAAAATAAAACATTCAATTGACAATAGAATATATTTCACTATTGTTCTACATGTTTTATATCTGTTTATAGTATTGAAAATCCAATTAATAAAAAACAATATTCTTTCTATCGCAATTTCTCTGAAGAAAGATAAATCTTCCATTCCAAGATTCGAACCACATACCTAGGTTCAAATCTTGACCATTAACCACTAAACCATTAGTGGTTTGACGGGTGTGTGTAAGTGAATAAGCTAGGTTCCGTACTCGGTAATCTATTACTCCTTCATTAACCAATCAAATACTCCCCGATGGTCATCAATAACTTCCCTTTGTCCGATGATGGTCACACATAAATATAATAATTCACTACGCTTCCGACTTCGGAGTAAGCTTCCTCTACGATTATATAAACCTCTGTTATTTCCACTTTTCACTTATTTGTTCTTTTACTTTACTTTACTTTATTTTATTATTTTATATTTGATTTATATTTCTTTTAACAAGTAGTTCCTGATAAAATCTAACCGTTCACCCACAAGTGGTAGCACCGGTA